>CABHPP010041400.1:0-39523 GCA_902168425.1 Peromyscus attwateri | reverse complement strand
AGACAAGACAATCTACAACACATCACCATGGCCCTACACAGAGACAAGACAATCTACAACAGACCAGCATGGCCCTATACGTGTAGTAGACAAGAGAGTAGACTGGAATGTGGCTACTCTGAAGCTCACTTAGGGCTGATCAGTGGCGACAAAGTCACAACAGCATCCAGCACAACCACCCAGATCCCAAACTGGCATAGAATAGAATATAGTAGATCTACACTCTAAAGCAGAGGTAAGATTTGGGATGACATCCCCCAAACCTCAAGAAAAAAGATTTTATTTTTTAACAAAACTGTTTGCTAACTGGCAAAGAACAGTCAAGAATTCCCTTATTACACAGCTAACATACCAAAACATATTCTCCCTATATGAATTCAACTATTTTAGTTCCATTCTCAAGTACAAGACATGGTGTTAAAGAAGCTGCAATAAGAGCTGGTTCCTTCTGCAGCTGAGCCTCAGCTGGGTCCACAGCCCTGGCCACTCAACTGCAGCTTCGTGAGGCTTGTAAGAAGATCTGGCGAGGCTGCACTTGGACCTCACGCCCTTAGGACCGAAGATCGTAAACTGTGTTGTCTTTAACCACTAATAAATAATAACTAAGGGAGGAGTAGAAACTGCTGCACCATTTTCTTTCTCTATTTTGATACCATAAAATACTCCTATCAAACAGTTTTCAAAGACTACATGTTTCTGCTAACAGTTTGGAGAAGGCCCTGGACTGAGAACTGGAAGACCTTGTTCTTGATTCTATCGAAGTCACCCACGTAAGGTTTACAGCCCCTCGGTGCTTGAGATTCATTACACGTAATCAAGGATAAAGCCTCCCACTGGGCTAAAGAAAATGAGGGGATTCATGAAGATTCAAAAGCACTAAATAAAACAGAGCACTAAAATCCAACTTCTTCCCCTCAGCAATTCTGCACGTTAGCAGGAGGCACCACCATCTCCTGACTGGATTAGTGCTGTGCACTACTAACTCATCTCCCAGTGTTTGCTCTTGGGTCCTATTTTACAGCAGTCGCCTTAGTGGTTTCTGCTGAACCTCACGAGATCATGTCCTGAGCTAAAAGTCCTCCAGTGGCTTCCCACTGTATCTAGTCCATAATGACCAACTTTATTATTAAGAAGAACAGTATACTGCGCCTTTGTAAGCTCTTCAATTGGGCTAGCTCTTTTTGCTGATTTTGTTTCAGAAGTGGTGTTTATTTTCTGAACACTCCTTGCAGGAATGGGGTCCTCTTATCAGGAAAGGTTGCTATCAGAGCAACTGCAAGACAGTCTCTGTAGAGTATGGATTCTAGGAGAACAGGAATAAACCACGAGGCAAAAGAATATGGTAAGGAAAAAGGTAATTTCACTGCGTCTACACTTTTATATCTTAAGCTTTTTTAGTTGTTGTTGTTTTCAGGACAGGGTTTCTCTGTGTAGTTTTGGTGCCTGTCCTGGATCTCGTTCTGTAGACCAGACTGGCCTTGAACTCACAGAGATCCACCTGGCTCTGCCTCCCGAGTACTGAGATTAAAGGCGTGCATCACCACTGCCCCGCTATCTTAAGCTTTCCTGTGTAACAGATTTACATGTTAATAAGAGATGAAGAGGGAGACATCGCAGCCAGTAAAATTCTCGCTGCACAAGCCTGAGGACTTGAGCTTGGAGCCTCAGCACCTACATAAAGCTCTGGCTGGCACAGTGCATCTGCAACCCCAGTGTAGAACAGAGGGATGGGAATATGGAGGTCATTGGCCAGTCGCTTAGCCAACATAATGAACTATATGCCAGAGAGGAGGCCTGTCTGAATAAACAAGGTGAATGGCTCCAAAGGAAAGACATCCTAGGTTTTCCTCCAGTCTCCACGTACCTGTACCATCCCTAACCCCCCTCCAGAATAAAAAATAAGAGAGTGAACAGAATTCTCGGTCCTGGGCATCTGTTAGAGTGGTCACGTGACAACGAAAGCCTGACCTCCACGCAGGAAGACTGTCTTTTCATTAGAACAGGGCACATAAGGGAGCTCTGGGGAGGAAGATCCATCTACTAATTTGTCCCCCACAGTCCCACAGTGGTATATCCCAGTGGAGGTTGGTATTTGACCCTGTCAGGAGTTTCCCAGCTCCTAACTGCCCAGCAGTTATCAATGGGAACGTGTCAACTTTCCCATCTGGAGTTCCTCAGCGCACCTGGGCCTTTCAGGTCACTAACCCTTCAACATTTATCTGCCTTACTCAGATATTCACAGAAGTTGAAGAACGGACCATTTAAAAACCATTATTAATTTTTTATGTTACTTACTCATCTGTTATGTGTGCGGATCTGTACATATGCATATGGGTACACCAATGTCACATCAGAGGACAACTTTTGGGACTCAGTTTTTTTCCTCCAACCACTCACTAGCCCCAAACTGACTTATTCTTTTACAGATTAGTAAACTGAACAATTTTGGTCAAGAAATTTGTGATGTTGGGTCCAAGATGACTCATCAGGTAAAGGTGCTTGCCACCAAGTCTGAGGACCTGAATTCAATCCCCAGGACCCAAGTCATTCTCTGATTTCCAAACATGTTCCAATGTAAGTGGGTGCCTTCCAAAATAAATAAATAAATAAATAAAACAAATAAATAAAAGTAAATGTAGTTAAAAATTTTTCAAGAAACTGGTGATGATTAGTATCATTATTTATTCTTTTGAATGAGGAAGTTTATTGACCCTGAAGCAGATGGAATTTGACTACTTAAGCATGCATTAAAATCCATTTTGTTCCCCACTGAGACCAAGGCTGCCTTATAAGAGAGAAGATCAATTCTTTATCAATGAAATTTACTTCCTAATAACCCACCTCCAGTGTTTACCAACAGGCAGACAGCTGGCCTCCTGACTAGGCTGGTTTAACCAGCAGCGAGCCTTCTCTAAGAGTCTCTAAGATTCTTCCCACAGACCAATCGACAACGGACCAGAGAAGACCAGTGTCTGCTGGGCAAGCAGGAGCCAGCCAGTACAACTGCTACAGACCCACTCTGGTCTCGCTGTGTAGACCTGGTCAGCCTGCCTCTGTCTTCCACGTGTTGAGATCAAAGGTGTGCACCACAACACCAGGCCTCGGAGTAAAATGTTAATGATTCAGAGTCTCAGTGATACTCCTGGTACAGCATCACCCAACCTCTGGGCAAGGCAGCAGACGGGAGAAAATAATCACTGGCTGGGCAGTGGTGGCGCATGACTTTAATCCCAGGACTCAGGAGGCCTGAGTTGGAGGCCAGCCTGGTCTACAGGGTACCAGGACAGATAAGGCTACACAGAGGAACCCTGTCTCAAAAAACAACAGCAACAAAATAATCACTGAATAAAACTAACAACTAACTTTCACATATTATTTATGAGAAATTAAAAACACAAGTATGAAAGGCAATTCTAACTTTAGAAAAGGAAACTATCATTTTGTGTGTGTGCTTTAAGAAAACAGACCTGGTGTGTGTGGCAGCAGCTTAGCTGAGTTCCTTTAAATAGTCAGGGGTTTGTGAAGTGCAGAGCTCATGTAACATAAGCTGTGTTTTCCTCAAATCCCCAAGCGTCCATTTGCTTAAGAAACCCACGCTTCCTGGCTGGGCGCCCGCATACCGAACCTGCCAGGTCCTGAATAGTTTTAGTTCTGTTACTAAATTAGGAAACTAAAGTAGGCAATGTCTGGGCCAACAACAAACTAAAAAGGCTCGGCATCATTAGCTTGCAAGTCTCCTTAAAAGCCAGATCATTAGAAGATATTTAATTTTTAATTAGAGATACCAAAGTAATTTAGCCTAATAAGGAGCAATAGTAGAAATAATTAAATGAAGACAAAAAAGAGAAATCCAAGCATTTAACAATGTGTTCTTTGGGAATAACCTTCATTTTGATGTTGAAAAGAAACCAGCACTTGAGGCTCAGAGTCTCAATGGTGGATGCTAACACTCTGCCGTGTGTTCCCATGCCGTGGAAGAGACTGGCAAAGTTCACCACAGCTTTACAAAGACAGGCAAAGTGTCTGGAGAACTCAGCTTAGGAAGCGGAGTAGAGCAGCCAGGGAGACTTGGGGAGGGATTTCAAGAAAATAGTTACTTTATAAACGACAAAAATACAGAGGAAAAGATGTAATTTTCCTCTCCCCAACCTTTACTGGTCTCTAGGCAGCATATCATAAGGTTTTTAAAAGGACTGTAGCTATTAATTAGCATTCCCTAAACTATTTTAAAATCACCCTTCTATTTTATCAAAAGCTAATGCCTGAATTCTGAAGGTGTTGGGAGTGTTTTAGTTCTAAGAACATCTGCAAAGCATTTCCACTATAAACACTGTTAGACATTCATAAATTTCAGAGTCCTGTTTATTATACTTCAGTTCCACGAAATAAGAAAAGTAAATGTGTATTTACTATGCAGTCCCTATTTTCCATGGTTTATGTATTTAAGCACCAGATTTAAAATTACAGAAGGTTCACAATGGCTGAGTGTGGTAAGAAGCCCTGAAAGCCTAGCCACCGTGAGCATTTCTCACCCACCTTCTAGCACACCAAAGCCAGTTCTACAATTCCCGATGGTTCGGCATGCTCCTCTACCAACTCTGATGTACTTACATGACACCTACAGGAGTTCACGATGGACGGAGGGGACGTGGCACGGGGGCAAACCCAGAGCCTGTCACTTGTATCATTCAGCGCCATTCCTCTCATCTGGACACCCATGAAAAACAAGGCAGGCCCCTGGGAAGGGGCTGGGCCTTTCCATCTCAAGTCTGTCTGTCCCTCAGACTAGAGGCGATGAGACCAGGTTGGACCTCCCTGATCTATTCCATCACGTCCCTGGGTTTTTGTGCAGGCACCAAAAAATAAGAGGAGGAACAGACGCAAGTGTTTAGATAAATAAAAACAAGAAATAGACTGTGTGATTAAAATTATACCCAGTAGTGCAATAGTCTCTACAGACCACTTTGGTAAAAGGTCCTTTAGGCCCTAATCCTCCTCACATAATTCATATACACATAAAGAAACCTGTGAATGAACTCAGTGTCAGAAAAGGAAAATGGGGGAAGGGCTGGAGAGATGGTTCAGCAGTTAAGAGCATTTGCTGCTCTTACAGAGGACAGGGTTTCAGTTCGCAACATGGTAGCTCACAAGAGCCTGCAATTCCAGTCACAGGAGAGCCAGTGTACTCCTCTTGGCTTCTGAGGCACCATGCATGCACATGGTGCACTACATACATACAGGCAAAAACTCATTCACATAAAATAAAAAATAAATCTTAGAAAGATTCAAGGACGTCAAAAGAAATCCCTAAGAAGAAGAAAGTTGGACATCTTTCCACTGCCTCATTAAAACCCTACTTCAGTAATCAGTAATCAGGGCACGGGGCCCTAAAGAGGAAAGGGCAGAACAGCTTCCACAATTAAACCTCTAGGTTGATGGATGACCAACATTTGGCAGAAAAGCCAGGTAATTTGACAAAGATATAGCCTTTTCAACAAATTGAGCAGGGACAGCTAAATATGGGGGGAAAGCCTCAACCCTTACCTACAGCATGCATAATAATTAATCTGAAATGGATTAAGACATACACGAAGGAGACAAAACAGACTTAAAGAAAAGGATGAACATTTTGTGACCCAAAGTTTGGCAAACATTTCATGACTATACCATCAATAACACGATCTACAAAATAGAAAATTGGTAAATTTGGCATCACTAAATTTTTAAATGTCTGCTCTTTTTTAAAAAAAATCATTAAACTATAAACACAAACCACCACAGACTAAGTAAAAACATGTCCAGGCCATCTATCTGAGAAAAGGTTTTTATGCAGACAAGAATAGGGGTCAGCCACTGGCTTAAGGGGCATATAGGAAGCATTTTAGTTTTTGCAAACTATATACCAACTCTGTCTCAGCATGAAAGCAGCCATAGATGACAGTTTGTATAAGAATGGACATGGCCATGTTCCAGCAAAACTTTATTCACAACCTCAGACTTGCTCTGCTTCCTCATCCTTCCAGGCTGATCCAGATTCTATGAAAGCTATTTTACAACTCTAAGTTGTAGAAAATTGACAACAATATAAAATCATCTTTATTTACAAGCATGTGTGTCTTTTCCTCTGAAGGAAGGTGGCCCTTTGGCTCCATGGAGAAAGCCAACTCTGGTGTTGTTACAACATGAATTTTAATATCACTCATCTCTAGTTTGTCCATTTTGTGGATTTCCCTTTGAAACAGTTACAAGATCTTATCAATTTCCCCATTAATGAGCTAAATAAAAGTTTTAACACATTTAAAGTCTTCAGCTGTGTGGGAACCACAAACCCAGGTTTTTTTGTAAACATGATGTTCTAACCCCCAAATGAATACAGAACTTCAGAATATACAAAGAAAGCTTATAATGCAACATCAAGAACACAAAGAGCATGCCAACAGCTCAGGGCTGTGCGATGGCTCGGCAGACCAGGGGTTCAGGCCACACAGATGCAGGCGGACATGCAGACAGGGACACCTGGAGCTAGCTGTCCAGTGAGAGCAGCCACAGCGACCAGTTCTGGATGTCACTGAGAGAAGAAGACACAGCATGACCGAGGAATAATTCTGATATCAATGTCAAGACTCTGCTTGCACATAAAGAAGAAAAAAAGATTTAAAAAGAACAAAACAGCTATTTTATGACTAAATATCTGAAATAAATACTTTACTAAAGAAATGACAAATAAACACATAAAATATATTAGTCTTTAGTTAGTAGTAAAATGCAAACCAAAGCTGCAAACAGATTCTGCTCCATGGCCAATGGAACAAGAACAATGGGAAAAGATGGAATGGACCAAATGTAACAAGGATAAGACAGAGCCGGAACCTTCAACATGTTATCAGGAATGCAGATGGCACAGGCTCTTTGGAAATACAATTTAGAAGTTTCTTCTAGTCAAAAATCCACTCACCACATAGCCCAGCAGCAATTCTACTCAGAGGTATTTGTGGAAGAGAAAGGAAAGCACATGTCCACAATAACCTTGTTTACTAGTGTTCACAGCAACACTACTCATGACAGTCCCAAGTAGAAGCCATCTAAACTATCAGTCAACTGATGAATAAACAAAACACGGCTCATCCATACTATAAAAATACTACTCGGCAGTAAAAAGTAACAGACTAGTAAGACTCGTGTTTCATGACAGTACACACAAAAACACTGCACTACGTAAATCAGCCACGCAGAGAGGCCACATGTCACATGATTCCATCCAGGTGAAAATTTTGAAAAAGTTTGCATGACCAGCAGTTGGGAACAGGGCTTGGCAGCAAACAGGAACTTGAAACTGATGGAAATGTTTTAACTGGATTCTAGAGAGTATACCTAAATCTGTGTATATTTTTAAAAACTTATCAACTATGTGCTTAAAATGGTATATTTTACAGTCTTTAAATGATACCTCAATCAAGTTATTAAAATCATTAGGATAAAAATTTAATTACTAACTCATGCCAGGAACAAAATTACTGGTATTGTCATAAAGTTTAACAACATATTACTAAAAAGATTATTCAGTGTCCTGTACAGAGACAAGAATTGTACAGACACAGACTGTAAATTAGCTATAGACAATGTGCTGGAAATAAGAAAATTGGGCTTTTATTTCTTGTTGTGCTACTCATAATAGAGTGCTTTAAATTCAGAAGTAGTTTAAATATCTGCTGTGGACAGAAAACAAGCTTATGTAGCCATCATACCCTTGTACTGTATCTTTCAGGAACAGAAGCAAAATTTCAAATTTCATTTTATGTCATGGAGGTTGAACTGTAGTGGGAGAGGTCTCTCAGAACGTATGTAAAACCTCTCTACCACACTGGAAAATAAAATGAAAACAGGGATAAAAACCCACTAATTTGCAGGGAGGGGCAGTGTTGGGAACGGAACCCATATGCTAGGCAAACACTCTCTTACTGACATGTACTCCCAGCTCCAAGTCACACGGATTTGACAGGCATTTGTTTTATTAAACATTACAGTACTTAAAGTTCCATGGAATTTCAAGTATGGGAAACTTCAATAGCTCTATGGATAAAGCTCAAAAACAGTGTCATCACAGATCCAAATCAAACCAACCATAGTAGATGAAGCAATACAGCCATGATATTCTAGAAAAGATTCTTAAACACAAGATAGGTAAAAGTATTAGTAAGCACTGATTAATGAAACTGGTTTATTTATATTAAGAGCCACAAAACAAAAAACTTGAAACACCACTTTTCCTTTCACTTTTATTTATCTGTCTGTGTGTATATGTGTGGGCCCGTGTTCCACAGTACACATACACAGAAGTCAGAGGACAATGTGTGGACACCAGTTCTCCCCTCCCACCATGTGGATCCTGGGGACTGAACTCGGGTCATCAAGCTTGGTGGCAAGTACCCGTATCTGCTGAGTCATGTTACCAGGCTTGGTATTTGGTTCTTAGATAGCTAAATAATTGAGAGAGCTGACCTCTGTAAAATACAACTTCAATAATGCCACAGAATCCTATCACTTTACAGTGAAGAAATCTGTCTCTGAGCAAGCCATTCTCTGTGTTCAGACCATGAGAAAATGTCACCAGAATTAGGTCTGTGTTGTTGGCTGTTGTGACATAACGTGGCTGGGGAAAGTCAACTTGAAGGAAAAAGATGTATTCAGGTCATGGTGTTAGAAGCTTCCCTCCACGGTCATGAGGCTCCGCTATTTCTGTGCCGTGGCCAGCTGAGCATCATGGCAGGGAGCATGTGGTCCAGCAAAGCTGCTCCCCTTATAGCAGCTGGAAAGGAGAGGGGGTGGGGCTGGGCACAAGATACACCCTCCAAAGACATGCCCCCAGTAACTCACTTCCTCCAAGTGGGCCAGGTCTCCTCGGGTTTCCACTGCCTCCCAACAGTAACACCAGCTGGAAGCCAAATTCTCGGCCCATCAAACTGGGGGTGGGGGGGAACATTCCAAACCCCCCATAGCGCGATGCCAGGCTTTAACTCTCTCCAGATCATATGAAGAGCAGGGATGTCAGCAGACCCAGCCAAGGGGCAGAGGAAACGCACAACTAACCCATGATATTTGTCATCAGCATATAAGGACATTCCTCTCCGCCGCCTTTCCTCACTGCAGCAGCCAAGAGTCTTGACACCAAGGTTCTGGGGGGGTTGTTTTTACATCTCTGAACAAATGCACAGAGAAAACTGAGCCCGCTGTAAAATCATCTGACGAAAATGGTGATCTGAAGATTAAACAAAGCACTCCAATGCCAACTGTTAGGCATGTGGGGAAGGGTTGCTAACAAGCAATATCAAACTGCATTTCTTTAATTGCTTCTCATTACATTGGCTCCTAGGCAAATTGTAAGGCTTCTCATTCATTAAAATAATCATTAACCATAAAATCACTTACAGAATAGATCATCAGATTTAAATTAAAACCTTTAATAGGGTTAAGACAAAATTTGCAGATGAAATAAAGCAACAATTACGCTTCAAATAACTGAAATATAAAACACATTGTTTCACATACTGAAAACATTCCTTTGAAAGATGTATGTATTTTTGCTATCTATGCCTCCAGTTCTGTCTTCTTCAAGTATAAAGTCTGACGAGAAACTCTAAGTTCCTAGCCATGTCACCAACAGTAGTAATATGCTGATATCAAGGCAGGAAAATCAACATAAGCTGTTATGAGATAACATCTAGGTTTTATTCCCGGCACAGTTATTGATAAAATAACCTGACGAAAGTAACTGATGGGAGAAAGGCCTTAGCTGGCTCACAACTGCAAGGTAGAGTCCACTAGTGCAGGGAAGCCAAGGCTTGCAGCAGCCAGTCCCAAGCAGACAGCAGCGCACTAATGCATGCATGCTAGTGCTCCGCTGTCTCTCACAGGGGGTAGATGCCCCCACCTAAATTCATGTAATCTGCATAAACCCCAGAGAACAACCTAATCTGGATGAGCCTTCATGGACACCGCCTTCCAGGGTAATCTCGACTGTGTCAAAGTGACAAAGCCATTACAACATGAATGTGATCCCTGTTTATGTGCCCAAATGCACTTTATTTCCATGGCTTGGTTAGTAAATGCAATACACCAAACGCTGCTAACACAAGAAAGCTGTGTTTGATACCTAAACGTTCTTTATAATAAAAATGATACAAGTTCTGCCAAACATCAAAAGATTTGATGGGAACTGCTCCATGCCACCTCTAAACACTGAAAGCTGATTTAGACACAAAAGAACTCACTCTCTGAGGGCTCATAGACAGGTTGTACCTCAGGAAAAACATTTCATTATCCTCAAGAAAAATCACCCCAGAAGATTCAGAACACTTCTATATTCATCGGGCAGTTAAAAACATTCTGACTTCTTGGTTTTCAACATTAAAAAATCGTTCTAAACCTGGTACAGGCTTCCATCATAGCAGACACAACTGCTTTTACAGTTTAACTAAGGAAACGGTCATCGAGTCTGGGGGAACTCTGGGTCATCCGCAGTGCATGATGCACACTAGGAGACAGGTGTCTGCGTTGACAAACCACCTACACACCAGCTTGCTCCCTGAAGTTGGACTTTTTTTTTTTTTTGCTTCAAGACAGGATTTTGATGTGTAGCCCTGGCTGTCCTGGAACTTGCTCTGTAGACCAGGCTGGCCTATAACTCAGAGATTCACGTGCCTCTGCCTCCTGAGTGCTGGGATTAAAGGCATGCACCACCACTGCCGCTTCCGCCACCGCCGCCGCCGCCACCACCACCATCACCACCCCACCACCACCGGGCAATTGACCTCAGCAGCATCACTGCGGTCCCTACACAGCATCAAGCCCGAGAAGCCCTAGGCTGTAACAATCACAGGCACACAGACAGAAGCACTGAGTGGAGGGACTCTGGCTATGACACAAGCTGAGCTGAAGCTTCTTCACAGAGGAATGGTCCATGCGCACAAACTCAGTGTGCCTTGGCCAGCGCAGGACAGATGGCAGAGGTGTCGTCAAGTCTCAGGCATCAACTCTGTTCCTCTTGCCTTTTTAAATTATTTTAAAAAATACTGTCACAATGAACTTTTGTTGTTCAGACATTTGGCAAGTTTTCTACCATTTCCCTTCACACCTTTCCTAAAAAGGAATTATTTTCTGTATTCCACATTGAGAAGGATAAAACATTTTTTTTTCTTGAGAAGAATTTTAATGGCCATTTTTATCCTCTGCTTTTGGCCAAATTGTCAAAGTTTATAAAAGTATATAAATAAAATTTACAAGCCTTAGTTCAATGTTTTTCTGAGAAAGCTATGTGTTTCGTTTAATCCAGTATACTAAGATAATTTTATATAAACACCTAAATAAAATGTTTGCATGAAGCTGCTTATATCTAATTATGCTGGAGGTATTTGCTACAGAGTACTGATGTACCACACACTGAAAGTCTGTAACAGCCACTCAGAGCACAAGCTACCAGTGTGACCTCAAGACGGACACAGGAAGACGGAGGAAGGCTGCCCGCTGTTGCCCCTTCTGCTAGTCTCAAGATGGGAAACTTTTTCTCAGCTCTCTACTGAAATAATAACTAGCTATCCTGATATACCCAATTCTTCTCTCTCCTGTCTGTCAGCCTCTTCTTTGGAAGACATAGTAAAATATTCTGTCCTTTGCAGCCTGAATTCAGATTCCCACTTTCTCTCGTACACAGCAGGGTCGATCTAATGTACATGTCTCATAAAGCAAGAGAAACAGTAAGTCTCCCAAGTCAGTCTGTCGACATACAGCGTTGGCCGCACACGTGTGGCCTGGTGACACTGGAGGAGTGCTTCATGGAGAAACCATTTCTCAGATGTGTTTCCAACAGCAAAGCGGTGGGAGGCTGAACATCACTGCCTGTGATAATGTACATTAAGGAGTAGAATATGGAGTAAAGAGACTAGATTACTGGGGCACAGTGGACACAATACGGTACCCTGTGTTTGGAGATTTCAGTAAGGGCTGCCGTTGAGTTGGTTGCTGAGGAGCTGCAAGGAAGGCTCAATGGGATAGCTAATGAAGTCCCCAGGACCCAGTGTTCCTAGGCCACCTAGCAATCTTAGAAAGTTAATCAATGCAGGGAGCCTGCGGTGGAGCCATGTAACCAGGGCCACAACTACACAGTGGGAGCCACGCCCCGGAAGAACCAGTGCAGCGCCTGGCACAACCTGCCAGCCCGTGTCACAGTGGGTTAGTCTGTCAATAAAAGGCAACATGCAGGGTGGCAAGCAACAGGGAGCCCCGGGGACTGAGCACTGGGTCTACTGCGGCCTCTGCAAAAGGCCTTCACAGTGACCAGTGAGCACCATGCTCAAAGCTGCTTGGGTGTTAAGAGGTGGCCCTAAGAGGCCATCTAAACCAAAGCTCAATGGAGCAACGGGGCCGACTGGAAAAAAAAATCCATTTAAGGGGGGAAAAAATCTTATTTGAAGGCTGAGTTTCAGGGACAGTTAACACCAGTAATGCTGAAGGCACAGACAGCTGTGTCTGCTGGTTACAGGAAGGACACAGCCCTGCACTTGTACATGCTTTTAGCCACTCCAGTACAATCCGTTCGTTCACGTTTTTAATTTGAGCTAAAAAGCCCTTCCTTTTTTGGTACGCAAAACAGCTTTTCAAGGATTAAAGCATTAAAAAAAAAGTCTGATTTATAAGCCAGATGCAAGCAACATCTCTGCAGACGCCTGGCCACTTTTTGTTTTCTGTCACCATGGCCGTCTGTCAGGGGAGCTCCAGGGACTGATGGTCACAGCACTATCAAGCATGGTTGCCTGGAGGATTAGCTAGTTTTTCTGTCTTGTCCAGTATGACTGGCCTTTGTGGTCTTTACAACAGAATATCACAAAGTATTTGGCAAGTGTACCTGCACTGATGGGGGCTTTTCCCCAATAATACTTTATTTGTAGTTGTGTTCATGTTTTTCTTCATATGATATGACTTTGTATCAAGTTAGAAAAAGCCACCGAGAGGATATTAGTTTAGATTTGTTCAAAAGCAAACAATTTGGTGCAATGCTCAGAAAAAAGTAACCTATAAATGTTTTTAAAGTGTGACAAACTTAAGAATACACGTGATCGAAGGTAAGCAAACCTGAGAAACCAAACAATAATATCTAACAGAGATTTTGATGACAGGCACGGCAGGAAAACTGAAAACAGACTCATTTCCCACCAAAACAGAATAAAACGAATCAAAAGGCAGCTGTTTTGAAGCGGTGAACATGTGGCACTGAACTGTGAGCCTTGAAACAAGGGAAGAAGAGATGAGGTCCACGGTGGGCCTGGCACATTCTAGGCCATGGAACAAGTAAGCGGAACACAAAGAGCCCAGCATCACAAAGCTGACAAGGCAGAAAGCAGAGTTCCAGGCAAAGAAAACACCTGGAAAACGCAGAAAAGGGAACCTAAGAAGACAAAGCGGCAAAAGGTGAAAAGGGGCCATGGTCTGAATGCTCACAATCCTCAAAATTCACGTCGAAAACTCTTCACCATACGACGGTGCTGCAAAGGGAGACGTTAGGAAGACATTAGCTTCTAGAGGAGAGGGCCTTGGAAGGGGATTCGACCTCAGGGACCTCTTGCCTCTTTAACCATGAGAAGACAGTGAGAAGATGCCCTTCTGCCTGTAAGCTAGGAAACAGCCTTCCTCAGACATCAAATCTGCTGCACCTAGAGTTCAGCCTTCACAGCCCCAGAACCACGAGAGAGAAACATGTTGCTTATAAGCCGTGGCAGTTTTCCCCATAGCACCGGGGTGGACTGAAGCAGAGGAGCAGAACAGTACACTGTAGAGCTCAGAGAGTCAGGTAGAGGACAAGACGACACACGCCACCCAACACAGAAAAGACCCCTCAGCAGGAGAGAAATCATGCCTGGTACGGAAACCTAACGAGCTCCACAGAGCTAGTAAGTCATGGACCTCAGGAAAGACTATACTACTACCACTTTGCTAGACCAGCATAATTCCTCGCACTGCATTCTAAATCTTACACCCACAGCTAAGTATTGTTAGCACCCCTCAGCAAAGAAGTCTCTCTTTACAGCCAATGGAGACCATCACAGAAGACCACAACTGGACACAATACAGAGATCAACAGATCATGGGGAGCCCAGTCCCACCGAATACACCTCCATCCCAGCCCCTGTATCTATGGTTCAGAGAACACTGCGGGGGGGGGGGGGGGGGGATATACTGTGACCTATGATACCAGCAAGGCAGCTGTGAAACAGTTTCTCCTAGAAATGGCCGCATAAACAAGATCTACACGATGGCAGTATCAATGGGTATATTAATGTGGATGCGGGGTGGGGAGGATGGTTATGAGGTCTCACCACATGCAAAGAACTATAGGCAACCAGTGATTGCTGGGAGAATTAGCCCCTCTCTGGACTGAGCCCCTTACTGGTTGTCCAGTGCAGAGTGGTCAACCTTGAAACCATAGGCACATCAACAAAAATGGACTCAACTGGTTGTAGTTATGTATATATGTGCATACACATACATACAGGTGTGTGTGTGTGTGTGTGTGTGTGTGTGTGTGTGTGTGTGTGTGTGAACCACTAAAAATCAAAGAAAAAGAGGCTATCAACTTGAGAGGGGACATGGGGGAAGAAAAGGAAGGAGAAAGGGGATATAATTGTATTTCAATTAAAACATTAAAAACAACAACAAAAACAAAAAACTTAACAACAAAGAACAAAGTTTTAACGATATGCAGAAAAATACCAACTAATCTAACATGTAACACAGATCCACAAAGAGGCAATGTGATGCAGAAAAGTATTTGAAGAAATGATGGAAAATTCTAAAATTTGGACTGGAGAGATGGCTCAGCAGTTGAAGGCATGTACTGTTCTTACAAAGGATCCAAGTTTGATAACTGTCGCACACGTTAGGTGGCTCACAACCACCTGCAGCTCTAGCTCCAGGGGTCCGACATCCTCTTCTGGACTCCACTGGCTTCTGCACTCATATGCATGCATACACACACACACACACACACACACACACACACACACACACCTACTTAACTGTAAAATAAAGTCAAGAAGGGGCTGGAGAAATGGTTCTGCTGTGATGAGCACTCGCTGTTCTTCAGAGGACCCAGGTTCTAGCCTCAGAACTCACATGGAGGTCACAACCATCTGTGACTCCAGTTCTAGGGGATCCAGTGCCTCTTCTGGCTTCTGTGAGCACCACACACAGACATACATGCATGCACACGAAATTATAAAATAATAAAAAAGGGAAAAAACAAAAGAAAAAAATAGAATAGTCATAAGAGTTCTCCATTCTCTTATAATAATAACCAAACCACGCTGGATATGCTACATAATGGTAGTTCCTAAAATTCACTGGCAACTGAGGCAGCAATTATCCTAAGCTTACTTCAATAGGTGACAAGCTCATTTTAAAACAAAAGAAATCCCTGGCTGCTATTCCCTGTCTGAAAGAACAGGAGGAAAAGGAATCTGCCCCAGACAAAAGCTAATGAGAAATCAGTCCAGCTGTGAAAGGCTGAAAGGTGCATGCGCGGACTGGTGCTCGCGCTCGCGCTCGCTCTCGCTCTCTCTCTCTCTCTCTCTCTCTGATGTAATTTTCCCAGGGTACTCAGAGGCTTTCAGCTAGGGAAAACTGGGGGATGGAGATAATAAGAAAGCCAAGAGAAACTTCTTGGAGGCAAGAACTCTTCAGAATACAGAGAAGCCAAGCCAGGCCCCAGTGGGACGGCATAAGCGCTCTCACGGGCTGGAGCGAGGGGCAGGTTGAAGAAAATTTCTCAGCAATCGGAAAAAGCTAGTCACCAACATGTCAAACAGGAAGCTATCTCCTGCAAACCAAAGGAAAGGTTCTGAATAGCCCATAAACACACAAGAAGGTACCTGTCACTCTCAGGCAAGAGAAAAATACAAACTAAATACAAAGTGAAACAACTATTTTTATACCCAATGGCACTGCTAAAAATAAGCAGTAGAAACACACAGGACGGGGGGAGGGGGGAGAGGCCAGGGGCTTATGCTGCCTGAGGTGTGGACTAGGAGGAGAGGCCTGGGGCTTCCTGACAGTGGAGGAGGAGAACTGGGCGGCCACTTTAAAGACTGCTGGGAAGAGTCTTAATAGTTAAATGTAC
Source organism: Peromyscus attwateri (assembly GCA_902168425.1). Taxonomy (NCBI): domain Eukaryota; kingdom Metazoa; phylum Chordata; class Mammalia; order Rodentia; family Cricetidae; genus Peromyscus; species Peromyscus attwateri. Next base: position 23,358 of record CABHPP010041400.1, on the reverse strand, counting down.
AGCTACCTTATGAAGCAACAACTTTTTCCCTCTTGAGATATTTTACCCCAAAGAAATAAAAAGGTATGTCTACAAAAAGCCATGTTCCACTATGTTCTCTTAGCTTTCATTTGAAAACCCTGCATGCTCATCAAGAGGAACTGAATCCTTATGCAATGGAATACTACTTTGAAATAAAAACCAACAAAGTACAGATATGTGCGGCAGCCTGAGTGCCACAAGAAACCACTCTCAGTGAAAGAAGTCACACACAGGGAACATACGTTAGGGCAAGAGAGTGTAATAAAATATGTGACAGGGCTGGAGAGGCGGCTCAGAGGTTAAGAGCACTGGTTGCTCTTCCAGAGGTCCTGAGTTCAATTCCCAGCAACCACATGGTGGCTCACACCCATCTGTAGTGAGATCTGGTGCCCTCTTGTGGCCTGCAGGGATACATGCAGACAGAACACTGTATGCACAATAAATACATACATCTTTAAAAAATGTGATATGATAACAGAAGGGACTGCTTGGAGGCGAGGGAGGAGATAGGCAGGGTGGGAGGGAGAGGGTGGGGGCAATAAGAACAATATCATGATATATATGGATGAAATGTCTCAACGGAAACCCATGACTAACTAAAAAAATGAAAAAAATATGTCAGAACAAAATCTATTTATTTTGAATAATTAATGTGCAGTGACAGGGCCAATGAGATGGATCCGCAGCTAAGAGCAATTGCTGCAAAACCCTGATGGCTGGAGTCTGATCCCTGGAACACACGTAAGGTTTAGGACAGAACCGACTCCAAAAAGTCATCCCAGCTTCCATACATGCGCCATGGCATACCTCACATACCCACACATCAGTCTCTCACATAATAATAAATATTTATAGATGCTTCATTCATAAAAACATGCATTATATATTGTAAAAAAAAGTTAAGCGTTTTAATTTACAAAAGAAATACAAAGAACGCGCTGCACGGCTCCATTCACACTCCATTCATCCCTAGACTAGTCCTCAGAAGAGGCTTTGGCAATTCCTTCATCCTGTCTTATCTAGTGTTCTCTGCACGCTGTAAAGTATCTGCATTCAAGTGAGACAAAAAAGATATCACAGAGAAGAGCAGCAAGCATGTTACACAAGGTAAAGAGGTGACAGAATGGTCCACACCATCCAGGGCCACGCTAGCAATGATGTCACGGCTGACTCTGACTTCCTAACCATTAACAGGAGAGTGTGGGGCACAACATGGTACAGAGGTGACAAGATCAGTGGGCTTCGGTTCCAACACCTCAGACAAGCAGCTTGAGCCTTGGAGGTGACAGGAGTGTGGAGCAGTTGGCTGCAGCTCACAGAGGCCAGCTAGAATTAGCTCAAAGAGAAAGCCTGCGTGACTAAGACCAGAGCCAGGGAGTGGAACTGAAGGACAGGAAGATGAGTCAACCTATTTGGTACTTCATCTTCCCTTTTCTTTTATTCGAATACACCTGTCTATCACCTAGCTCCCGGGAAGATATCACCATGTGGTGTAATAATTCAGAAAATAAGGGAAACCGATTTTGACATCCCCCACACCCATTCTTCCCCCATTCTCCCTCTCCCACCAGTCTCCGCCAAACTTCCCAGGGAAACACTGCTCCTGCTTCTTCCAGGCACCCACAACTGAGCAGCTGAATGATGAGAAGACAAAGGCACAATACAGAGAACAGCAGTACTCTGCGATCCAATAGAAGAGGGAAGAGAATCTGTAGAAAGGTGAGTATTATCAAGAAGCGCCCTCTACTTATCATGTAAGTCATAGGCAAGTTTCAGAATCTGATAGAACACTGGGCTTCATGGCAATCTGAACATGCAAAGACTGTGTGCATGCTTAAAAGCAGTTCTGAGAGCTCTGACTATCCTTACAGCCAGGCTTTTACATGTGTGCTTGTTGTGTTAATTCTACATCCTGAACATTTTTCATATTTCAATTAGTGGCTATGAAGCACACACACACACACACACACACACACACACACACATGCATGTACTTGCTAGCACATACCACACTCACACCAAACAAACAAACCACCACAGTAAGATGGGAAGCCTTTGAGGGAACACAGCATGAAGAACAGCCACATAACAGCATGGACTACGTAGAAGGAGCTACCATCACGTATCAGCTAGTGTCTACTGCCACCAAAGAACAACTCCTGAGACCCTCCCTCCTTTTCTTCATACCATGTCTCCAAACACAGCCAAACATTTGGAGCTGTTTAGACTTGGCCCCAACCAATCAAATATTTGAAACAACTTCACAATGAGCTGTGTAAATGTGAGGCGAGGACGCAGGAGGGCCCGTCCAGCACAACACAGGATGCCTAGGAAGAAAAGCACCTGCTCTTGGCCAGGCGTGGTGGCACATGCCTTCCATCTCAGCACGCAGGAGGCAGAGACAGGTGGATCTATGGAGTTCCAGGACATCCAGAGCTACACACTGAAACCCAGTCCAAAACAAAACCAACCAACAAAACCTCCTCCAAGCTCTCCAGTCACTACTTAAAAAAAGTCACTATTTAAAATGCAGAGTTGCTACAGAATAAAATATCACTTCAAACAAGAAGAGTCAAGTGCAGACAACAGAAAAAAGCTAGGAAACTAAAATAAAAAATGCATGCCTGAATTCTTGTGGAACGGAAGTGTAGATAAAACAAGTTATATGAAAGCAGTCAGGAAATACACACCTTCAGTGGTTAGTAAGAGGCAGTCAGGTGGTGTCAGAAGAACACCATTAACTTCTGGGAATGCACTGGAAGGAAATGACCACATTCCACCACAAAATGTGATGCACAGGAAAGAAAGAACAGAAGCACTCACAGGGAACCAAAGTGCTCCGTGTCCTTGCATGTACATAAGCAGGGTTTGCAAACACTGCAGTGGATCCATGCATTTCATTCTCTAGTTTGGTTTTGGGGACAGGGTCTCTTGGACCTCAGGCTGGCCTTGAACCCACCATGTAGCCGAGGCCAACTTTAACCTTCTGGTCCTCTTGCATTACTGCATGAGGTTTGTACAGAGCTGGGGATTGAACCCAGGGCTTCACAATGCTAGGCAAGCACTCTATCAACTGAGCTACATTCCCAGCCCCTACTATGCATCTGTTAGTGCCAAATATGAAAGCTTCTATCCCTGTTGCTACATTTCTAGGCGGTCTTCAAAAGAGCATCTAATTCTCCAGCTTTCTAAAAAGAGACACTTGAAGGCTGGCATGATCAAACACAGGTGGCACATGATAAACCCTGAAAATCATGTTCTTTACTGACTTGAAAGTGTTTGCACTGAATACAGCTGGAAGCAGTGAGACTTGTTATATGAGGTTATATATTAACTTCTTAATTCTATTTTTACAAAAAACACCATAAGCATCTGAGTTCACTCTCATACAAGCATCTTGCCTGGCAGTGACAGGAAAGGACACTGATCATAACGCCCTCCCGCGGTGGGCCAAAGATAAACACTACCTTCTTACATTTTCACCAGAAGAACCCTTAGTCGTGTTTTACCTACATCCCTTTGTTTCCTCTTGAAATAAACAGACACTTGCAAATACATTTACACATCCCACTGCTGGGGAAATACACAGCTACTTACAAATACATTTATACATCCCACTGCATACAGTGATAAAAGCAGATTCATGATACACAAGAAACTATACAGACAGGGATTACCTGGAGGTAGGAATTGTAGTTGGTTGTTAGCTAATCGAAGATGACGTAACGCTCTCAGACGACCAATTTCCGGGCACACAATCTCTAAGGCATTGTCACTAAGATCCAGACACTGGAGTTTGACAAGGGACCCAATGGCTTCCGAGAGAAAAGACAGGGAAGGCAGAATGAGTGTGATGCAAGTGGTCCCAGATGAAATGCTCTAATCTCCACTCTCCCATCTTTGACAAAACAGTGAAAACAGTTACAAAAGTGATAAATATTTCCACCTTGAGATAAAATGTAACTTAATAAAAGAACAAATAAAAATGTCAAAACAATGGGGGAAATGTGTGACTAAATAAATCATTCAAAGATGAACCCAGCTGTGATGGCAAACACTAGTAGTCACTGTCCCGGGGAGGGTGAGGCAGGAGGGTAGAGTCTGAGGCCAGCCAGGACATAGGGGCCTGTTCTCAGATGAGGTAACTAAGAGCAGGGGCTGGGGCTCAGTTGGTAAGTGCTTGTCTTGTAAGCAAGGAAACCCGAGCCCAATCCCCAGAACTCATGTTTTAAAATGCTAGACCCCAGAGCTAGCGATGCAGAGACAGAGTCCCGGGGCTCACTCACTGGTCAGCCAGGCTAGCCTACTTGGTGAGCTCCAGGCCAGTGAGAGATTTCCCCCCAAAAGTAAAAAATAAAAAAAATAAAAAAAAGAGGAAGGCATCTAAGGAATAAGTCACAAGTTTGTCCTCTCCCATACACACACACACACACACACACACACACACACACACACACACAAACTTTAAAGAATATATGATTTTATACGTAACTAAATTCTTAGTTTGTCCCATTTAGTACTTATTTCACTGTTTCCTGACAGCAGTTTATCTAGTAATTTACCTGGCCATTTATTGTCCTTTTAGACTTATCTATTTAGTCATAATTCTCAACAAATTAAAAAGTCCTTTAGATTAAAATTCCCTAACACACCAACCAAAATGGGTTTAAAGAGATAATTTCATCCACTCATAAAGCAAAATATAAACTACACAGTTTTCAAACTAAAAATTCCAAGTGAGCTTACCTTCTGGAACCACAACTATGTTATTTGAGTGAAGGTACCTATGACAAAAGGGAAGTAGCTGTTATTGTTCAGAATTTTGCCAGAGAAGCAGTTAATACAAGCTCTGTTTGAAAACTCATCAGATAAAAGGTAAGACTTCCTTTCATACCGTACCGTCAACCCAAAACACACAGAGGTAACAGCTAAGTAACAAGACCTTGAGAGTAATAGCTTATGCTAAATCACAAATATTAAATCTATCTTCTGATTCAGTAATTTTAAAATCATTAATATAAAAAACATGAGGTATTTTTCAGCCTCATTAAAGGTTACTAATTTCTCCAGTCCATTTAAATTATTCAGTTTTTCAGAAAAACATCTATTGTGTAAGAAAAATATCAATACCTAGTGAGTAGGAGGAGACACCAGTTTTAGTTTCTAAAACGTAACATAGCTAAAGATATTTCTAACTGGCTCGGCCATTAAGAGCCACTTGTTACACTTACAGGGGACCTGGTTTCAGTTCCCAGCACCCAAGTGGCTCATAAATGTCCTTAATTCCAGTGCCAGGGATCAAACACCCTCTTCTTAACTCCACAGGTACCAGGCACACACATCAGCACATACATACTTACAGGGAAAACATTCAAAGACGGAAAAAAAAAAAAAAAAAAAAAAAAAAAAAAAAAACCTTAAAGATATCTCTAATTGGCATATGTACTGTAACCCAAGAACAGGGATTAAATGTTCACTAGTGCATCTGTAGACACTCAGATGCCAAGGCACAGAGATTTACTTCTCAGCAAATGGAACTTCTTTAAACAGACCTGCAAGTCCAGGCAAGTCTGAGTCATCACACTCCTCACTGAAGTGTCTTTGGCACACTCTGGTGGAGACTCTAGGTACCATCGGAAACAAGATAGAGCCAAACACCATGACGACCAGAGATCAGACAGTAGGAATAGAAGAAAACAGGTTTTATTACTGATTTTGAGGTAAGAAAACAAGATTTCAGAATACTTTATTTTCAAACCAGTCAAATTTCCAAAAGTATTTTAAAACATAACTTAGAAAACTTCTTTTGCACTTTAAAAATCTTTAGTGAATGTCAGTGAATAACAAAAACAGAAAGTAATTTTGTGACGCTTTTCCTGTGCCAAATTAAACCAGCGTTGTAGAGGATGCTAACCTGTGGGTTTTGAAATCAGCTAAGCCCACACACACTCAGCTGTGAGGCTTTTTCCCCCAAGAAATACTTAAAGGCTTTTCACTAATGGTTCTTGAGGTTTGAAACCAGCTTTTCAAAAACGGTTATGAAGAGAAGCAGCCGAGTATTCTGATCAATATCACACGCTCAAACTCCCCAGCAGAACTAACAAGCCCCACAACCGAGAGAGAGAAACAAGCGCACCCGACCGCCATCTGACCAACAAGCAGCATTCCCTTTCCTGTTCCCAACACTATCCCACCGACTGATAGAGAGGGGCCTGAGCCTAGAGCTCCTGGCCTTCTTGCCAGTTGGTTGGGCGACAAAGCCGTGTCTCTTGGCAACAGTCCATGCTGTAGTATTGGCGTCTGTGTGTCAGGCAGCAGGCCCTTGTTTGATAAGCATGTGACACAATTAAACCAAGGGCACACTCTAGAATAGATTCATTCTTTGCTTTGTGTATAGGAATTGATTACACATTTTAAACGCAATACTTTGGAAGCATCTTCATTAAGGTTCTTTGTGCCAAAAGACTGTAAATAAATGTGCAGGCACACACACTGAAGTATGCAAATGTGCATTTGTTGTACTGAAAAACCAGATGCCATCACATAAAAATAGAGGCAGAGCTGGGCTTTAAAAACTGTTTCAATAAAACACTTGCCTGGAGTTCTACCTATGAAAATGTCCAAGTCACAATATATACTAAAGTATCCACTCTTGTGACTGAAATTTAAAGCCACATTTTAATACAAGTGTCTACAGTGAAGAGGCTATATAGCACTACAGTGTTCCTAATCCTGACTGTACACTGGAACCATCAGGGTCTTCAAAAGACCATCCATCAAGCATTAAATACAACACAATCTGAATTCCACAAATAATTTTAGGATACAACCAAATGAGAATTCACCTAGCACAGGCAGCCAGCCCCTGTGTGATAACTGGGTGAGAGGTATAGCAGAACACTGTACTATCTTTACTGCGTCTTTATAGTCACATGACCATGGGGACATTCCCAACACCCTCAGTCTCCTAATTGATAATCACAAAAGAGAGCATGTTGGCATCTCTCTGGGGGTTAGAGGAACTGATGACATGGAGGTCATAGGGAGGTGCTTGTTAGGACATGGCGAGAGGTCAGAGAGGTCAGTGAACGTGACGTGCCTGTGCCTGCCTCTGTGTAGCTGTAAGGCTTTTGTGATCAAAGGCTCAGGACCTTCAATTCTATCAGCTCTTTTTAATTTCAGAGTAACTGAAATCTTCATGTTTCAAAGGAACTTGTTTTCATCCTGTTTTGCTGAAATGCTGCAGGAAATCAAATTCAATGCTAGTATAAATACCACTGGTGGCTACAGTCCCTTTGGCAAATGGCTTGGTCATTTTGTCTGGTTTTTTTTAATAAACTGAAACAAACTTTTACTCAGTATGGTAATGTCAGTTTCCTAGTGTTGGCAAACGTCCCATGGAGTTCATGATGTTAACCACAGGGGAGACTGGGTGAGGAGTACCCCGGCACACTCTGAGCTGTCTTTACAACTGCCCTGAACTATGAGTGTACTCTATGGTGAAAAGTTTTCTTTTTAATTGAAGGACAGGACCTCCACTTCTAGACATGATGGAGTAATAAGGGCCAGACTGACCTGACTTTGCTGGAAACAAGCGAAAGACAGATGGGATCTATGAAACCACTATTTTCAGACAGTGACAACAGGTGACTAAGACTACGTCTCCTAAGAATAGAACTAGCAAGGCAAGTCACGTCATCACCTAACTGTCTGTTTGTAGGGAAATTCACGACTACGGCATAGAAAGAGAATTCCTAGATTATGGAGCCACTGTGAAGCCTCAGTCAGCCAGCAGCCAAGGGAAAAGAGTTCAGGAGACAATGAACTACCCCTCACTCGACCCCACCCCACCCCAAAAACAGCAGCTCCAAAAACTTCAAGGCTTTCTTGACTCTTTGCTAAATTATAAAATGCACGTGCATAAGAGAAACTCTGGGTAAACGTGGGAGAAAAGCTATTAGCTGAACGGCCCACAGAGCTCTTCTGGACTCAGGCTCACATTCAAGCACACTGCCAAACCCTGCGCTACCCCAGGGCATTCAAAAGAGAGCCTAGACAGCCCAGGCCTTTGCAAAGAGAGCTAACTTCTCCTTAGAGCTGAGATTACTCCTATTCTAGGAAATTCATACAAGAACCAAACAAAAATGCCAGGAAACAGCAACACTCAAAAGACAATAAAATGTAGACTATGGAAAATTTATAAAACGCATCATCCAATGAGAAAAATGACCCCAAGCTAGTAAAAACTTTAAAAAACAAACCAATTGATAGAAATAAACCCACTAAACAAATGATTAGCAAACAAGGACATTTAAATAGCCGTAATGATCATATCCAGGTCTGCACTGGCTGGTTTGGTGTGACACACGCTAGTCAGAGAGGAAGGCGCCTCAGTTGAGGAAATGCCTCCATGAGATCCAGCTGTGAGACATTTCCTCAATTAGTGATTAATGCAGGAAGGCCCAGTCCATAGTGGATGGTGCCATCCCTAAGCTGCTGGTCCTGGGTTTTATTAAAAAACAGGCTGAGCAAGCCATGAGGAGCAAGCCAGTAAGCAGCAACCCTCCATGGCCTCTGTATCAGCTCCTGCCTCCAGGTTCCTGCCCTGTTTGAGCTCCTGTCCTGACTTCCTTTGGTGATGAAGGAAGTGTAAACTGAATAAACCCTTTCCTCCCCAACTTGCTCTTTGGTCATGGTGCTTCATCACAGCAGTAGAAACCCTAAGACAGGGTATTTAGATGAAAACTATGAACACTCTAAGAACTATAAAATATAAAGAAAAGTGAAATGTCTAGAGATCAAAGACATCTATATATAAAATGAAAATATATGATATATAAAACCACTGGATGGATTTAATGTACTAACTGACCTCAAGGGCAGAGAAATACGATTGATCAAAACTGAAGCACCTGCAGAAAGACACTGAAAAAGGACAGCCATGCTGATTATGGATGTATTAAACAGCCCAAGGAGCATGCTGGAGTCTCACAAGCAGAGGCCAAAGGCAGTAGAGGCATTAGAAACATGTGCTGCAACAATGTTAAAGATCATCCAAAGGTGAAGAAAATGAATACTAGAAGCTCAGTATACTCAAAGACGAGGGAAAAGAAAACCATGAGAGTATGAAGATGAAGTCCCTACAAAGTGGTGTGAAAGCTGGAGGCTCCCGGGGCTGTGAGGGGAGCTCTGTGGCAGGTGGCGGCCTCGCCTAGCACACAGAGTCCTGGGAGCCATCCCCAGTACCACCGCCACAAAAGGAAATGAATTTTAAAATTTTCAAAGGAAACTCTTCAAACTTGATCAAGAGGAGAACAATATACATTACACACAAAGGAATAAATTTAAGAGAAACAGGTATGTCTTGATAAACTGCAGACAGAGGGTAGCGAGTACCTCCACAATTCGGAAAGAAAGAAAGACTAACAACTAAGACGCTAATCCCAGAAACACGTCACCAAAACACACAGGAGGTGACTGAGACAACAGAAACATGACTCTTAGGGAAGGAGAAAACCACTGAGTTCCAGGCTCCTCCGAGAGCAAAGCACAGTACCCGGAAGCAGAAACTGAGACACTGGATTTCATTGAGGCGGACAGCTTTTCCTCTGCAAAACTGTGCCCTGGGAGAAGGACTTGTAACGTGCTGGACAAGAAGACCTTAGACTACATCAGGACTATTAAATCTGAGCATAAAAACAGACAATTAAGGCACAGATGACAAGTGGGTACATGAGAAGATGTTCAACATCTCCAGCCATTAGAGAAACACAAAAGAAGCCACACTGTGATAAACCAGTCACATCAGGATGGCTGCTGGAGTAAGAACCAGGGCCACCACCAAACACTAGGAGAGAAGCCTTACTGGGTGTGACTGCTGATCTTCACTGTCGATTTCACCCAACTAAGAGTGACCCAGGAGACTGCAGCACACGGTGTGCCTGTGAGGGCATTTCCAGTGAGAATTAGCTGAGGAGAAAGATATGCTTTGAGTGAGTGGCACCATCTCACGGGCAGGGGCCTAGGAAGAAGCAGCAGGTCTACATCCCCCTGTCTCTGCCTCCTGCCTGCACATGGGAGAGCTGCCTCTACCATCCCCAGGTGAGCCAGGATACTGCACCTTCCCTGCTCCTCACTGAAATCTCTCAGAAATTACGAACCAAAGTCTCTCTTTCCCCTAAGTTAGTGGTTCTCAACCTGTGGGTCACAACCCCTTTAGCAAACCTCTATCTCCAAAAGTATTTACATTACAGTTCAGAACAGCAGCAAAATTACAGTTATGAAGCAGCAGTGAAAATAACTTTATGGTTGGGGTCCCCACAACATGAGGAGCTGTATAAAGGGCCGCAGCGTTGGAAGGCTGAGAGCCACCGCCTAAGTTGTTCCTGTGAGGGATCTGTCGCACTCAGGCACAGTGACTAACAAGCTGGGCGTGTGGTACATGCCTGCTTCTCAGCACTTGGCAGGTAGAGAGGCAGGAGGGTCAGGAGTTTCGGTCATTCTTGTCTACACAGCAAGTCTGAGGCCAAGCTGGGCTTTGTGAGCTCCTGCTGGGGGGAGAGTTCTACCACACCAGGGAAATGCCAGATGGCACAGCTAATCTAGAAAATGATTTGGCAGTTTCTTATATATAAAAAAAAGAAACCTAATAATTCTGAGCAAAAGTGATAAAGAACCTCTTTTCCGTAAAATCAATGAGAATACTGTGAAATTTTTTCAGAAGCAGCACACATAAGACTATGGTAACTAGCCCAAGGCCTACAGTGACAGCAGAGTACCTATGTAAGAAAAATGCTGTGGAGTATCAGACGGTGGCCTGGGAGCTCTGTTTTCATGCGTGCTAGTCCCATACCCCACTGTCTAGGGCTGCAGAATTAAGGAAAGCCAAGAGTTCACAACCAGACTGAAAAGCAGTAGCCTGGGGGAAACTGGGTGAGAAGGCTTTTCAAGTCACATTCCCAAAGAACTACACTTGGTCTCAGAGCTGCCTGAAGACTTGACGGCAAAGCTGTTCTTATTTATATATACACTAGTAAGATAGATATATAGATCTTATTAGCAAAGTTAAGTCCAAAAGTTCTAGCACAAAAAAAACCCTGTCTCCAGTGCTAAACTGAAACAAATTTCAGGCAACTGTTGAATTTCACAGCTTCCTGAGGCAGTAGAAAACAACTATTAACAAATAATACACAAACCAGAAAACCTGAAGGAAAAGCTGGTGTGGAGTGTCCATGAGGGATCTGGCAACCCAGCAGACCACTGGCCCATGTGGGACACAGACAAGTCCAGAGCTGTGCACAGGAGCAGCTGAAGAACTAAGAAGGCCTTGGGCTCTCCTATCTGCTGAGCTGAAGCCCTACAGAGGTACAAGAACTGAAGGCTAGAGCAGAGTCACATGACTGACAATGGAGAGGCCAAGGTGTGTCACAACACTCACAGGAGACTCAAAGACTGAGGATTGAAGCAGTTACAGAAGTCTGTTTAATCATGAGCTGACCACTAACAGCTCATGGTCAAATCTGCACACAGTAAGTCTACAGAAGTCTGTTTAATCATGAGCTGAACACCAGCAGCTCATGGTCAAATCTGCACACAGTATGTCTACAGAAACAAAAAAATCACAAGACTACAGAGAATATCCCTTTTGAAAACAGCTGCAAAATTCTACTACCTAACCAAACTCAACAACATATAAAGAAAATTATATTCTATGACCAAATAGAAGTCATCCCAGCATTATAATGTTGGTTTGATGTATAAGAATTGATCAGTATAATGTACAATATTAGTAGAATAAAAGACAAAACAAGAAGAAAAAAGGCCCTCTGAAGTTAAAAAGAAAAAAACTCTACAGACAGGAAGTGGAGACAGCTTCCTCAGCTGCAGAACACTTCAGAGATGCCTACAGCTCACATATTTAATGGAGAAGACTGAACAAAAGATACAGTGATACCTTCATGTGCTCATCACTTGTTCTCAACTTCCTGTGTTGATTAAGCTAGGGCACCTAATTAAGAAAAACGGATGAATGAATGAAGAACCATCTACAAACTCCAACCTTGGTGGTAATCCACAGCTCTCTAGCTGAACTTCAGACCTGCTCAGCAAGAGGGAAACCCGAGGGCACTGAGGAGACTGGGCTTCCTGGTGAAGGTGACAGCTGCCTGGGGAGCTCTCCTGTCACCCAGAGCACACACCCCACATGCGGGCAGAAGGAGAAGGAAACTGAGGCGGCAGTGCTGAGTGTGTACATTTTGGTGATGGGTTGCGGGTGTTCACTATACTGTGTTCTCATCGTTTCTGTTAGTTTGAAGAGTTTCAGAAAGAAAGAAAAAGGATGGGACAAATGACAGAGACTCGACGTGGATGTGGAGGTTAGCTTTTCCTTCGTCTTCCCAATACTCAGACCAAATAACACGGAGCAAGGAACAGCAATGAAAACATTCCTGCAATGAAATCGCACAATGAATGAGTACAGAAAAATGCATGCGATCTAAATGTTTATCTTCCATAGTGGCAAATTAAACACAAATACATGATTCATTATGTCTTAGTCACTGTTCTGCTGCTGTGAAGGGACACCATGACCAAGGCAAGTCTTATAAAGGAAAACATTTAACTGGGGATTTCTTACCGTTTCAGAGGTTTAGCCCATTATCATCATGGCAGAGGCCATGCAGTAGGCAGGCAGGGTGCTGGGGAAGTAGCTGAGAGCTATATCCTGATCAGCAACCAGAGAGAGAAAGCCTGGGCCTGGCATGGGCTTTTGAAACCTCAAAGCCCACCCCTAGTGACATACTTCCTCCAATAAGGCCAGACCTCTTAATCCTTCTAATCCTTTCAAATAGTGTCACTCCCAGGTGACTAAGTATTCAAATATATGAGCCTATGAGGCCATTCTTTTTCAAACCACCACACATTAAAAAACAAAAGTGGCCAGGTGGTGGTGGGCATGCCTTTAATTCCAGCACTTGGGAGGCAGAGGCAGGTGGTTCTCAGATTTCAAGGTCAACCTGGTCTACAAAGAGAGTTCCAGGACAGCCAGAGAAACCCTGTCTCAAGAAAAAAAAAAAAGTGAAGCTGGGGTGATGTCTTGGTGATAAAAGTGCTTGCTCTGCAAGCCTAAGGACCAGAGTTTGAAAACCACAAAGAAGTCAGAGAGAGCTACATGTGTTTGTAATGCTAGCAACTGGAGGACAAAGACAGAAAGACCCTGAGAGCTTGCTGGCCAACCAGTCAGCAGAGCCCAAAAGACACACTAGGGTTCAGTGAGAGGCCCTGTCTCATGAGTAAGGCAGAAAATGGGAGGGAAAAACATCAACAGACTTACTTACACACACACACACACACACACACACACACACACACACACACACGACACAAAAAATTAAAAATAAGTCACAAAAGCATGGGTATTGAGATGCCTCTCAAACCGGAAGCACTGCCCTGCCATGTATACAGAAAGCCCACAGCACCGCAGGAAAACAAAAACAAAACAGGGAATTTTGTAGTAGTATGTAGGTGACCTTCAAAAGAACTGCCACTACTGAGACATGGAGGAAGTGGGGAGAGACTTTCACTGATGTTACTGCGTGCCCTCAGAGAGCTTATCTCCAGCCTGACTAGGAACAACAGTAGAGATTCTCCCAGTTGCACAGACTTCCCAGAAGGAGCATCTTCATTGCCTGAGCTGAGCTACCTCAACACATTAAAAGGTTCTAACACACCACGGGGGTTAGTTAGCAAAGCATCCCATCTACCCACAGCAGCAACATGACAACCACACCCAAAAGTAATACATTTCAAATAGCTTAAAATTCCCATTCTTGTTTTTTTGTTTGATTGTTTTATTTGTTTTAAAAATTGAAAAAACAGACTCACAGTTCCACAAGGTTTGGAAGCTTCTGAGCAAGGTTTTCTGGCTGAAAATTAAAAACTCAGAATTAAATTTTATCTTTGAAAAAAAGTATTAACATTTTTAATTACCTTAAACACAACAGACTATTTTCTTGGGATATAAATTTTAAGAATGTGAAAATAATAACTCAGCATTTTAGGATTTATACTTACACCAATCACAAGACACTTAATAAATTCAAACAGTTAAAATCAGCATCCCTTAGAGCAGTGGTTCTCAACCTTCCTAACGCTGCGACCCTTTAATACAGTTCTTCATGTTGTAGTGACCCCAACCATAAAAGTATTTTCATGGTTAAATCATAACCATACTTTTGCTACTGTTAGGCAGGAATCATAATGTAAATATCTGGGTTTTCCGGTGGTCTTAGGCGACCCCCGTGAAAAGGTTATAAGCTACAGGTTGAGAAACAATGCCTTAGGGAAGTCAGAACCCTCTGACTCAATGGCCACAAAAGAAAGACACTGCTCAGGAGACAGACAGAAGGAAGGCGGCCATGGATGAGAGAATCGGGGGCTAGCAAGGCAGCTGGGGACAAGGAATGCCAAGGACTGCCAACAGCCTGCACAGGGAGAAAGGCATGCCAGACTGACTCTACAGTCCCAAAAAGGAGACCCGCCCCCCCATGAACACACCCTAATTTTGGATGCTTGAGTTCAGAGTGTGAGTGAATGAACTTCTGTTGGTGCTGCATTGTTACAGTGGCCTCACAGAGTCCTCAAAGTCCCCTTTCCTTCCTCCAGTTCTGCTGCTGAAGAATGAGACCCAAGAAGGCTGAGAATGAACAGAGATGAGAACTGTGGTCCAACATTTCTGGACCTGAGGGTGGCCTCTAGAGAGTGTGGCAGATGGATGAAATGTACCACGGGGGAGGGGTGCTTTTCCAAGGGGAAACTTCTACAATTTCACTCACAGATTGAAAGGAGCAGACAGTCCCACCCTTGGGGTGTCCTGTAAATAACTGGGTATCAAATCACAAACATGGTTCGTATTACAAGTTCATGGTTACAAGTACATGAAGAAGCACACTACGAGAACTGAAGAAGTGCACAGGATATGTTTTTTGTTTTTCATTCCACATCCCCCAAACACCAAAAGGTAAGCTAGGTTTCAATGACAGAACCAGGAATAGCTTTTAGAAAACAAAAATAAGAAACGTCTGGCATGAATTCTGAAAGACAAATATAACAGACTGGCATGAGGTGGACGGGAGGGTCGCTCTGGTTCCCCTTCTGGGCACAGGAAGTAACATCTGCAAAGGGGAAGGGGGTGTCTAGAAAGTGGCCTATTGTCCTGTGATGACTTACCAGTACTCCTAAAGATATCCTGGGTCCTGTACAATCTTGTTATAGTAACAGCTGTGCTTGGGTTGGGGGTGGCCAACGATTAGGAATGTGTGTGATGGACTGAATGACATGTCCCTCCAGTTGGTGCCTCTGGGTAGGTTTAGGAGGTGTGGCCTTGCTGGAGGAAGTACGTCACAGGGAGCAAAGCTCTGAGGTTTCATGAGTCACACATCATTCCTAGTTGGCTCTCGGATTCCTTCCTGCAGGTCAAGATGTGAGCCCTCAGCTGCAGCTGCAGCCGCCACGCCTCTGTTCGCTCCTTAACAGACTAACACTCTGGACCAAAATCGCCTTGCTCACAGTGTTTCACCACAGCAACAGAAAGAAACTAACACAGAACATGTTTGGCTTTTGCACCTAAGTTGGGCAACTCACAACCACCTGCTACTCCAGCTCCAGGGGATCTGATGCCCTCTTCCAGACTCTTTGGACACTTACACTCACAGGTGCACATACTCCCAAACATATACATTTCAAATTTAAATAAAAATCAAGTATAAAGCTATAGACTGATTTTGTACAAAGTGGCAAGGACTGCTAAGGTCCGATGTAAAATATTATCACAGACTCATGATTAAACATTTGGTCACCGGGTAGAGGTGCTGTTTGGGGCAGATTGTGGAGCCTTAGGAAGCTTAGAAGCTTCGGGGATGAGAAAGACAGGCCACAATGATTAGAGAAGTGACTAATACATGGGCTTTTCTAAGGAATAGCTTAAAACAACAAAAACAACAACAAAACCAAAAACTAAACACAATGGAAACCCACTGGTTTATTTTCGATAAGAAAATAACATTATGGGTGGTGGTGGCACATAATGAGACAGAGGCAGGCAAATCTCTGTGTGTTCGAGGCCAGCCTGGTCTACAGTGTGAGTTCCAGGACAATCAGGACTGTTACACAGAGAAACCCTGTCTGGAAAAACCAAAAAACAAACCAAAACAAAACCATTACAATTTCATACAGGCATACAGACACATTCCCACTGCTCAGATACATAATAGCCACGCCCTTTTCTCATAAGTACCATGCTGAACATGGACACTGTAAAGTGACTGAAGAGTCTGAATACTCACTGTTGACAGAATCACTGATGTCTAAGTGGTACAAGTTTTGGATCCTCATATTTGGTACCAGTATACATGATACCAGTATACATTCAAAACTTACTTCCTCAGATGTCACAAGGGGATCTATCAAAATCCCTGGAATAGTCTTTTAGTATTGCTATCTTTCCCAGTAACAACACACATTTCCATTTATGGGTATATCTAGCAAAACTAGAGAACTGTAGGGCAGAGGGCTTACTTATTAAAGCAAAGACTGGGGCAGGGAAGAAATGCCATCAGAGCCTCATCTAGCTTCATCTGCTGGAGTATCAATATTGTTTCTGGTTAGTTTGCATGACCCTCAATTATTTCTGGATGCCTACTTGGCTTTATCAGAGAGCATTCCACGATAAGCTGGGTTTTTTTGCTTTGCTTTTTGAGTTAGAGCTATACACAAAGCACTGAGACCATACTTCTGCTACTGACAGGCATCATTAAGAGTTGATTAACAAGCTAAGCACATTGTGTGTATGTTTAAAAGCGGTACACTACTTTTGAGAAGACTGGAGTTCGTGAGAATACTGCCTTTTGAAAGTACAAAATAGGTAAATACATCTCTCGTGAATAAAGCTCAAACAGCCTAGGAAACGGCATCTGTTGAACAGGCCATGACTGACCCCTACTGATACTCTGTAGTATGACTCCCTTCTTCACAGCCAATGCAAAAGTAAACTAACAAGTAAAGGTGGCATAAAATACTCTTTCAAACTCCCCTTAAATGTGAAGGTTTAAAATTTTGTAAGTTGGAACGTGTATTTCATGTGTTTTATAAACCACAGCGGATCTATGATGTTCTCTGGATGGGACTGTCCTTCCAGCTCCTCCCTTTCAGAAGCTAAGGCAAAAGTGATCTGCTCTGGGGTTCTTGATCAGGCTCCGTTTTTGTTTGTTTTCCTGCCAATTAAAAAATTAAAAGGCAGGAAAGATCTTGAGCCAGATAGCATCAGGGAAATCTTTAACACTGCAAACAGGAGCAGACAGAAACAGCAGTCCGAGAAAGGCATTTACTGGGGATAAGGGAACACGTGCGTGCGTACAGCAGACACACAGAGAACAAGGCCTCTGGAAAGCCAAAAAGCCAGTCTCTTCTTGAGGGCTGGGTCTTTTAAGTCTGGGGAGTTTTCCTCCCCTAATTTAGGGCTGGCCAGCTTTAAGAGAGATAGGATGGCTGGTTGGCCCACAACTGTTGTAGGACATCTCCTGGACAGGGTTTGAGCCAGTCCATCAGCAGGGGGGCTGCTGGTCGGAGACAAAAGCCTGCAAGGCCTTTGTTTTAAGCTGTCAGGTTCTTTTCTCAAGTCAGGAGGGTAAGGAAAAGCTGGCCATCTTGGAAGTCATGGCTCCTCTCCCTGTCTGCCTGCCTGCCAGGAAGTCTGTCTAACTCTAGTCTCTCAAAAGAACTCACCTGCTCCACAGTGACTTCAAACTGGTGACAGCTTTGTTGGGCTTCACCCCTGAGGTTTCCCTCAAGCCAGAGTACCCAAACAACCCAGACTCTGCATCCATCAGGACTAGGAAATACCTGTGTGGCTAAGCTAGTTGGACTCAAGGTTCAGCACCTGCTTGAACCTAACACCTAACAACACATCTCACAGGAGTCACACATTTTGGCTCTTAGATCAGTTATAAAAATTAAAATAAAAGCCAGGTGTGGTGATGCAGGCCTTTAATCCCAGCACTCAGGAGGCAGAGTCAGGCAGCTCTCTGTGAGTTCGAGGCCAGCCTGGTCTACAAAGAGAGTGAGTTCCAGGACAGCCAAGGCTACACAGAGAAACCCTGTCTCAAAATAATAATAATAATAATAATAATAATAAGAAGAAGAAGAAGAAGAAGAAGAAGAAGAAGGATTTTTGTATCCCTATTTCACACTATACAAGAATTAACTTGCTCTCTCAATTCAAGTTCTCTCAATTCAAGAACTCGAGTTTAAGAGCTAAAATCATCACTTTTACAAAACATAGGAACATGATGCTAGAGATGCTCAGCAGTTAAAAGCACTGGCTGCACTTCCAGAGGACTCAGGTTCAATTCCCAGCACCCACATGGTGGCTCATAACCATCTCTAACTCCAGTCCCAGGGGATGCAGGCCCTCTTCTGGCCTCGTGGGCTCTGCATACATATTGTGCACAGATATAACTGCAGGCGAAACACCCACACCCATAAAATGAAAACTAATTATTTAAAGGAAAAGGAATCCTTCCTCTTGGATTTGGCAGTGGATTCACAGATGGTATATAAAAGCATGAGCTACAACAGTCAAAAAGGAGGTAAGTTAAACTTCATCATAATTAAGACCTTTTGTACATCAAGGACATTATAAATAAAACACAATGTACGGACTGAGAGAAAAACTTACAAAACACACAGCAGATAAGGATCTAGCACCCAGAACATAAAAGAACTATTGGAATTCAGTAACAAAAAGGCTACTCAAAGCCGGACCGATGACAGGGGAACACATGTCAGAGATGGATCTCACACGTCATTCAGGGTTTGGTTCCCAGGCGAGTGCTATGAGAAGGCAGTGCAGAATCTTCAGGGCACAGGGAATGTTAACTTGAAGGGAACTCAGTCCCTGCCTTCCTCCTCCTCTCTCATTCTTCCTACTGTTGTTTCCCAGTCACAGAGGAGCAGATTTACTCCATCATACACTCGACACCCATTATCACCCAGCACTCCCACGGGGTTCTCAATGACCTACTCAATTGCAGACTTGAACCTTTAAAACCATGAGCCAAAATCAGCCTTTTCTTAGTTGGTTATCCAAGAATTTGCCAGAGCAATAGAAAGCCAGCTAACACAACGTACAAATGCTGCGAATAAGTGCATGGAAAGATGCTTACACCATCAGCCTTGGGGAGGTGCAAATCAAATCCTCAACAAGTGAATAAGTGCATGGAAGGATGCTTTACACCATCAGCCTCGGGGAAGTGCAAATCAAACCCATAACAAGTACCACTTTGTAACTACTAAGACAGGATATCAACAACAAAACAACAAAATAATGGAAAATATGAAGGGCTGCTAACTAAGGATGTAGAAAATCCAGAACTCCAGCTGCTGATCAAGGGAGAATCAGCTTTCTCCAGAGATGAGCCCCCAATGGGCTAGACAATCCTAAGTGGTCAGCCCTAAACGCATGTATACACGAGCAACACTCTGTGGGGTGGTGTGTGTGTGTGTGTGTGTGTGTGTGTGTGTGTGTGTGTGTGTTGGTGAGTGGGTGTGTAAAACAAATACAGAAGAGGTTGAGAATATCAGAAGAATGGGGAGGAGATACTGGAAGGGGAGAGGGAGGGTGAAAATGAAATAAATGATGTAAATATAACATACTCATGTTTAAAGTCTCAAAGAACTTAAAAATAAACAGAGGTCGAGCATGGTGACACACCTTTAATCTCAGCACTTGAAAGACAGAGGAAAGCAGGTCTCTGAGTTCAAGGCCACCTGGTCTATAGTTCGAGTTCCAGGACAGCCAGGGCTGTGCAGAGAAACCCTGTCTTGAAAAACATTTTTTAATTAAAAATAAATTAACAA
Source organism: Peromyscus attwateri (assembly GCA_902168425.1). Lineage (NCBI taxonomy): Eukaryota > Metazoa > Chordata > Mammalia > Rodentia > Cricetidae > Peromyscus > Peromyscus attwateri. Next base: position 3,426 of record CABHPP010041400.1, on the reverse strand, counting down.
ACTGGTAATCATGGATGCTATTACACCATGGAGCTGCAGCCTGTGACCCAGCTTTGATGAGGAGTGAACTTTGATCAAATAAGACTGCCCTTATCTGCAAGGCAGATGTTGTGTAATTGGAAATTATGTATCTAACTGCTCATGCCAATCTCCCCAAACACACACACACACACACACACACACACACACACACACACACACACTGCTTCAACTTCCAGCTCCCTCTGCTCTGAAGCTACCTGCTCTCTTTATAACTGGTGAGGCGTTCCCCAACTTTTTGGCTACTCTTTCTGTCCCTAACAGGTAGCCATGGCAGCTTTGGACTTCCCCAAAAGCCTCTGGCTATTCTCTTTTCCACCTGAGAGAGTGCCGTGAAACAGTTTCATGTTTACAATAAACCTTCCCACTCACAGAACTGTCCAGTTCGGTGGTTTCCCTGTGCCCTTGCTCACACTTCTACAAACTCATTTTCTAGGACTACATTACATAAATACTAAAATGCAGGCAGACTGCAGTGCATGGAGGCTTATGCCTGTAATCACAGCACTTGGGAAGCTAGAGCTAAAAGAACGCACAAGTTCAAAGCCAGCCTGGACTACTTTCGAGATCCTGTTTCAAAAACAGATCACTGGAAACTTGACCATGTGACAGACTTACCTATTTCTATCTATTCAATACAAGAAACAATTAGGATGGTTTTATACACAGCTAGAGCACGTACAGTACAATCAGGGTGACTGCAGAGCCTGTACTACTGAAGCAGTTGAAACCCCATGTGTCCACAAGGTTGACCAGCAACAAGAAACTCCTCATGAAGCTGGGCAGTGGTGGCGCACGCCTTTAATGCCAACACTTGGGAGGCAGAGGCAGGTAGATTTCTGAGTTCGAGGCCAGCCTGGTCTACAGAGCAAGTTCCATGACAGTTAGGGCTACACAGAGAAACCCTATCTTAAAAACAAAACAAACAAACAAAACAACAACAACAAAAGAAACTCCTCATGAGGGAATTTAAAAGGAGCCACACTTAGACCCTTCCTCCTGTCCCTCTCACCTCACGTGACTGTGCAATGTTCTTTTATACCACCTTAATTTACTGTTTTCCCTCAAGCTGCTTCAATATTGATACAGCTTCTACTCTAGGTAGAGCATCTAATCCAAACAGCCCTCTGATCCAATACCTTTGAGCATCAACACAAAACCACAATGGAAAGTTCCATACCTGCCCTCTCTGATAGGGTGCAGTCAAAACTCGGGAGTTCTATAAATATAGCATGCAATTAAGTTCAGGTAAGTATGAAATACAAATGAATTATGTGACTAAATTTGATTCTCATCCCCAAAATTAACCGTGTATATACAAATAAATAATCCGAAGAAAAAATACCTAAAATGTAAAGCTACTTCTGGTTCCGAGCGTTTGGAAAAGGAATGTTACCTTGTGAGGGCCAGGGAGAAATAAGCCTGTAACTTCCCTAGCCATTGCCTTTTCTCACCTAGTCGCCAGCTTCAAAGGAGCCATTTATGTCGATAATAAATACATAAACAGAGTCACCACCATTATAAGTCAAAATATTTAGAATCTATATGCCAGCCATCTTTAATAACTTTCTAAAGTGTCCATTTAAAAGAAAGTAATGTAATAGCCTGATATAATAGTGCATCCTTTTTTAACTATCACTACTTAGGGATCTTCTTCAGCTCCCACAGTCCCTCACACTCTCCATCATCCTCCACAACCATCATCACCCCAGTCCTTTCTCAATGCCTTATTCATCTGTAAATGTGGATAATGAAAGTGCCTGCATCCAAGCATTGTTCTCAGGATTAAATAACACATGCAAATTGCTTCGAACAATGCCTGGCATTTGTTGTCAAGCAAGTGCCTTGGTAAAGATTCAAAAGAATTTAGCTGTTCCTAGTTTTAACCAACATACTAAATGCACATTTATGAAAACAACTGTTCATCACGCTAATATGTTAGCATACAATGAATATCCTGTTCATCTGATTTTTTTTCCTATTGGGTATTCAATTTTACTAGATAGAGTCTAAACCACCAAAAAAAAAAAAAAAGTAAGTCAATTTCCACTCCAATAGTGAGTTACAATGTCTTCTCATAGTTTCTAAAAAGGTATTAATAATCTTTAACAGTAGGTATTAATTTCTGTGGGTGGTATATATGTGTATACATGTTCATGTGTGGCACATGTATGGAGTCCTCCTTTGAAGCTGGTGACTAGATTAGGGTAGAAACATAGATGGCTAGGGAAGTTACTCAGTCCTCCATTAGTGCTGCCATCCTGGCCTGGGGCACTGGCCTCAGGGGTGTGTGCATCCAGGCCACGGGATCTGAGCTCTTGGGCCACTGGTCCTTCCCAGAGGCAGTAGTGCTTAGTACAGAGTGACAAGGCAGCACATACAATCTGAAGCCCGAGTCAGACAGGCCACTATCAACCAAGAGGTGCCATGGAGCCACAAGACCAGGCATTGGCAGAGGGACAGCGCAGTCCGTGTCCCTCTCAAGACCTACTCTCATCCCAGAAAACCCTACAAAACTGTGCAAATCAAGAGGTTCAAATCCTTGTGTTCACTCAAGATTGAACAGGTCATCAAGATTATGCATATCTAAAGAGCCACCAAGTATCTGAAAAATGTCACTTTAAAAAAACAATGTGTGCCATTTTGGAAGTACAATGGTAGACTCCACAGTTATGTCCAGGCCAAGCACTGGGGCTGGACATAGGGCTGATGGCCCAAAAACAGTGCTGAATTTTTGCTGTACAAGCTTAGCCACAAAGAGAATAACATGAAGTTTAAGGATTTAGATGTAGACTCTTCTAGTCATGTATATCCTGATATGCCACACATCCAAGATGCACTGCTGAATTTACAGAGTTCATGGTCAGATTAATACCTGTGTGATGGTTAGCCTTAGCTGTCAACTTGACTACATTTGAAAGTAATTAAAAGCCAAGCAGTTGGGTGCATTCCTTGTGAGGAATTTTTCTTGGTTGGATTATTTGAGGTGGGAGACCCACCCTAAGTCCAGATCATTTGAAGTTAGAAGACCCTCCCCAAATCTGGGCCGCATCTTCTACGGGCCACGTAAAAGGACAGAAAGAAGCTTGTGTTTTCTGTCTGCTTGCCCTCGTTCTCACTGGCAAGTTCATCTACCCCGAGCCATTCCTTCAATGGTGGTAGAACCTATATCTTCAGTATTCCAACATGGACTGAAAACTGGCAGCTCTTAGGACTTCCCCAGTACTCCAAACCAGACTGAGAAAGCAGAGACACCCAATCTTGTGGACTAAACAATTACTGGATCCTTCGCCTTTCTGCAGGGACACAGCCATTGTTAACTACTCAGATCATAGCCTGTAAGCCAATATTATAAAGTATATATATATATATATATATATATATATA
>CABHPP010041393.1:0-15470 GCA_902168425.1 Peromyscus attwateri | reverse complement strand
AAAGAAAGAAAGAAAGAAAGAAAGAAAGAAAGAAAGAAAGAAAGAAAGAAAGAGAAAACACAAACACTAAAACACTTTGCAATAAAGGATGATTCATGGAAACGCAGCAGGGTGACTGAGATGGAATCTCAATTCAACAAAAGGAAGTAATGTACTGTTAAAGAAATGTTGGTAGAGCATCATCTAAAGGGAATCCCACAGGTTACCTTGGCTAAATTGCTTGCAGGGAAATGGCATTTTTTTCCGTAGAAATTGGTCTCATTGGTGTGAAATTAGAAATTATGTATTGGGCAGTAACCAGCATGACTGTTTTTTGTAGTTGTTTTGTAGACTGTTTTGTAGTTTTCTTTTCTTTTCTTTTTCCTTTAAGAAGGGGCGGAATTGCATTAAATACACCTGGTACCAGTGAGCTGCAATTGAGGCACACCAGTCTAATGATTTTACCAGAGGGTATCTGTTTAGAAGACTTCAACTGTAGACTTTAGGCTGAGGTAGCTTCTTTTCTGAATGTTTCCTTGTGGAAGTTTTTGAAGAAACCCCTGGTTCAGCATGCAGCATAAAGCACTGTCTCCTTTGTACCTCCCCCTGGTAGAAGGCATTAATCATTGCCAAAGTTCTTCCAAACAAATTATTTCATAATCTTTTTGTCTTTGCTCTTATTTGAATATCTTTACGGCTATAGTATTCAATTTGGGTGGGCATGCAAGTATGTACATGTATGTGTCTTGTGTCCTTTTAAACAAAGATGACTTTATTGTCATTATTATTTTTAGTTATCATGCTGTTAGTGACCTTCCAATCAACCTCTGGGGTAAATCAAACCAAAAAACTTCCACGCTTTTTTAAGGATCTAATTTTTAAAAATGTGATCATCCCAGGATCTTACCCTTGACTAAACAGAGTGTATATAGGTGATTCAATTGGTTGCTCACTTGTATCTTCCAGCTGATCCAAACGATTTTCTCTTTTTTATTATTATTTTTAATGCTCTGATCACAGCCCTAGCTCCTGAATCCTATGCACGTCTGCACAGTCTGATTACAGAGCATTAGCGCTGATACCGATCCAATTTGCTCTGGGTCTCTGGAGAGCCTTCATCTTGTTTCTGTCATCGAGTCCTAAACGTGTGCTATTTTTGTGATTCTCTGCAAGCCTGCATCGGCATCGAGGAAGACAGTGTGGCTGTGTCTTTGGCTTCTCTTCATGTATCACTGAGTTAAAGTTTCCTATGTCCACTGTCACTCCCTTCTCTGACATTGTTGGGTCTACAACTACTGCTTTGTGGGAACATACATGTATGTATGTAGAACTATTTGGTGTTTGAAACACATTCACTTGGCGATTTACTTACTTTGGGGTATTATATCTTACACAGTTGAATCAGAAAAAAACATTACGTTTTGTTAGGTCTGCTAAGACAAAGTTATAAATAAACCAAAACCATGTTGTGTAGTCCAATTAATTTTTGTCTCATGGCAAAATGATTAAACTCTTCATCCTTTAGAGCCATTTAAAATATTCAGTTCACAGGTCTGAATGAGAAGGGGGCGGAGGGATGAAATAAAGAAAGAGAAGATCGAATAGATATGAACTAGTCATAGCTAAGACTGAGCAACACAGTCTCCTTGCCCTATGACAGGAGTCTGGTGTAATATATTTTAAGATATTTATGTTTCTTATTTCTAATTATGCATATGCACGTGTCTTGCCCCATACTTTGGATCTACCAGAGCTGGAGTTACAGGCAAATTTGAGCTGCCCGATGTGATTGCTGGGAACCTCACTAGGGTTCTCTGCAAGAGCAGTGTGCTCTCTTAACCGTTGAACCACCTTCCCAGCCCCTGGTATAACCATTATTGCAAAGCACTGCACTGTTTTATTATATCCATTGAAAAAATAGAGTAAAAGATGAACGTAGGAATCGCCATGCTCACGGCCACTAGAAAATACTCATTTACTTTTTATACTTGCAAAATGGCGATGTTGAACTTTTCTTGAGGAAATGTGAAGGAATGTCCAATCACTCCAGATGAGCACCAAAATGACAGACCAAAGTAATATCACACCATGGCAAGACCAATGAGTTTAATGGGCTTTCTGGCAGAGTCTGGGAGACTCCAAAACAGCTGCATCTCCTCAAAGTTCCACTGTTGGTACATGCTCAAAACAGAGAGATAGGACACCAAGGCTTTATGCCGAGAAGTGACATTTATTTGTGCTGCCACAGGGTAAATGGATTCACATCTAAAGTCTGAACCCCGAGCACCCTGTAATATTGTCTTACTCTCCTCTAGTTCCCCTTTACGTTTTAGTCCCTTTGTTTTCCCCATATGGCAGCAAATGTTCTAATTGTGTGCTCTATGTTACAGCTACATACGCCATGTTGCCTGCCCTTTGTTCTAGGAGGACCCTTACTACATCACTCCATCATGGATGATGACCTCGTGGAAACTGTGTCATGGAGTACTAATTTCAGTTCATCTATTTCCTACATATTTCCTCTTCCTCAAGCAAGAGGACTAGAGTTCACGTCTCCAGAACCAGCATAAATGTTGGGAGCGGGTGGAGACTCACCTTAATTCCAGCTTCAGAAGGTAGACGTGTGCCCCTGGAGAACCTGGCTAGCAAGACTAACCATGATGATGAACTCTGAGTTTGTTTGAGAGACCTTGCCTAAGACTAAGGTAGAAGAGTGTATGGGAAGATTCTCAAGATCAACCTTAGACCACCATACCCATGTACATCATGTCATATCTACTCCCCACACTCACACAAACACACACAAGTTAAAAAAAAAGGAAAAGAAAAATTAAAAAGTCGTATTGACTTACATATACATATATATAAAATTGCAAAAGAATATTCTCAGTGTTGCACAGAGAAATACCTAAGAAGGTGAAAGTACCCTGAGAAGACAATGTCTTTGGCAAAAAAGGTGCACTATAATAAAACTGAGCTAGGGAGCAGCACCCGCAGCCAAGATGGCCTCTGCCTTTTATTCTTAATTCAAGGGGGATCTTGATTGTTCCTCCTTGTTGGCTGAGGTTCAACCTCACAGTCTATTCCCGATTGGCTAATTTGAAAAGTGACCTGAAGGAAAGGGGAAAGGGATTGGGTCCTAAGGGTCATTAAGTTCCCAGCATGCAGCAGGGCTTTTGCGTGGAGATGAAAAGATTTGCATAGGGGACTATAGAGATGGCTTACTGAAAGACCTGGGCTTGGTTTCCAGCACCCATATGGTGGCTTACAGCTGTCCATTACTCCAGTTTGGGGAGTCTATCACACTCTTCTGGCCTTCCTGGGCACCAAGTGTGCCTGCAGTATACATACATACATGCAAGCAAAAACACTCAGGCACATAAAAAGTAAAAAATAAGTAAATATTAAAAATGTAATTTAAACACATTTACATAAATGTTTTACAAGGTAGAGGAGATTAAAAGACTTGCATAAAAGTTTTTATAAGATTTATTGGTCTTTGGAGGGCTAACCACATTTGATAGAATAAACAAATTTTTCACAATACCAACACTGATAACCAGATCATAATACACAGCCTAGGATAGTGGCACACATCTTTAATCCCAGCACTCATGAGGCAGAGAAGGCAGGCAGATGTCTGTGAGTTCAAAACCAGCCTGGTCTACATAGTGAGTTCCAGGACAGCCAGGACTACATATGTCTTAAAAAAAAATCATAATACATTACTGATACACTACTGTTGAAATTGCACATTGCATACATCTATAGAACATCTGTATGGCAATATAAAACTAAACTGTTAATATGATCTTCTACTTCAATGAAGCCCCATTTTTGAAAATTATTGTAAAATCTTCAATGATAATAAAATAAACAGATGTATATATGTCTTCCTTGAGTTTCAAAAATAGAATGACAGACAGAGTTGAATAACAATGAAGGGTTGGACACACTGAAAAGAAATTTTTGAACAAATAAAGACACAAATAAGTTCTGCTTAGAGAACTGATTAGCCTAAGCAGAAATTGATGTCACTGTTAATATGTGCCGATGTGCCTAGTGTTTAGATAAATCACTGTGATGAGACACATTGTAGAGAGACTTGTGAGGGACTTGAACTTCTACCTTGGATAATAGCATTTGAAAAGTAGTTTTCTGACACTGGATAGAATGTACGAGCTAGAAGTAAGACTGTAAAAAGAAAGGCTGTGCCTAGTGAAGCAGGGCACTGAGCTGTATTAGAAGGAGACAGAGCTGGGGGACAGCTTTCAGGTTGGGAGAGGACCTAGGTCTGAGGTCACGGGACTGACTCAGATGAGTGAATGAAAACACATGCTTCTAGAAGGTTATATGATTGAATACTAATAGGACGGACAGGAGAAACCATGGACAGAATCCTAGGGAAAGCAGATGTCTCCGTGGAGACCACGAGCAAAATTTGGTGTCAGATTTTCGTGGCTCAAATCCTAATTTCAGGGGTGATCGGGAGCAAATCCCTCAACTCCTGGGCATCATTTTCATCATCTAGGAGATGGGGAGAGTAGAATCCACCTCATAAGGTTCAGATGAAGTTCCCAGCTCCTAAGTACTTAGCCAGTGTGCACCTTCCTGCCATTGCTTGTACTGAGATTACAACTCTCAGCTATATAAGCATGAAGGATAACAAAAAGCGTGCTAATCCTTGCCACTCACCTCCCTGAAAAACAGCCTGGTTCTGCCCTGCAACTTCCCAAACAAGTCCTTGTTTCACTGTCCCAGTTAGCGGGGACAGCAGTTGCCTGGAACTGATCTACCATTCAGCTGAAGCAGGACCTGCCTTCTGACCTTCTCTCCCCTTTTGTGACTGGATGGTGCTCAGTGACAAGTGGCTGGGAGGCAGGGAAAGAAAAGAACGCTCTAGAGGTGACCTGTTGCTCTCATCTCTTCCTGTTCCATTTATATCGGGGAGAAGTATTTGCCCCTGGCGACGTGCTGTTTCCCGCTGGGTCTCGCCTCTTCCTGTCTCTCATCCCTCTCCACCTCTACCTTTCCTCATAATGGCAGAATGACTTCTCCAGCCGTGCAGCCAAGCTGCGTAACATAACACGTCCAAGTGCAGGCAGATAGGTGTCCTTGTCCTATTTTGGGGTAATTGTTGAAGTGGTGTCCTCTGATTTCTCTGGCTGCTCTGTGGTATCCTTTCTCTGTCACAGACACCATAGCTGGGATCAACAGTGGAGCAGGGCAAGGTGAAAGAGACACAAGTGGTCACAGCTACACTTCCATTTTCATCTTCGCTGTCGCTCCCTGGATGGTCTTTAGGGGACACGGTTCCTGCAGAGACCCCAGGCTCCCTCCCAGGCCATTTTCATTCAATAAGCAATTCTTCTTTACGGAGAAAAAGAAGTCTCTTTTGTGGACTGAACTCTCTCCACTCCTATTCAGTTTCCACTGAGCCATGCTTAGGAATGTGAAGCCGAGGTCCCCAAAACAGAGTTGGGAAGGGTTAAGGTCAGTGCCATTGCAGCCGCCTGCCTTTGTGCCTCTAACCTGACTTTCTTCTTGGTCTGTGTATGTGCTCCGGGTGGTACTCAGGACTCTTCCTGGGATCCCTTCTGCATCGTTCAATGTCCCCTTTAGACTACCCATTCATACTGGAGTTTAAAATACAAGGCTGCAATCAATTGAAATGTGACCCCACTCAAGGCTATTTTCCACTTAAAAAGCATCAGAGGTAAGATCCCTGGGGTAGCATTTCAGATGCTAGCCAGACAAAGGCTAGAGGGTACAAAATGATTTTAAACTATGACGAGGGGAGACTTCTTTGGCTCATTTTACTACTTCGAAGTTAAGAGACAAGACACTGGGTGAATCAAACCCAAATTATTCCTTAAGTCTGTATCCTGAATTTCTAGTCACTGACATCCTTCGCCTCCTCCTCTTCGCTTTTCAGAGGAAATGTCCTATATCCTGATTTGTGATGAGTTGCATCAGCTGTGGTAAGTTCTCATTGCTGCTCTACCGACTTTTCTTCTCCTGCCTGCTCTGTGCAACCCCACGGAACTGCTGGCAGCCCTTGTTATCTTATACCAATACGCTGCAGTGATAAAGTTGCAGCCACAGAAATGGAGCCATTTGTATGGTCTCTTCACTGCTGTTTAATTTGTACCAGACCTCAAATGACACAATGTATAGGCTGTGTTTTCTGACACGTCAAATTTTACAGAAATCATGTTTCAGTTTATTTCAGTGGGAAATGGGGTATCAAAAGACACTACCATCTCGGGGTGCATAAGCATGCCTACAGGCAAGTTTCCAAGCTGTAGAGACTCCTGTTCTGAAGATTTGAAAGTAGGTTTCAAGTAAGACAATGAAGAATAAGACAGGCATGGCTTCAGTGAGAAATGTCACATGTTCGAAATTTGTTCCCCTGTTGATAGAACTTCAGGAAGCCACAGACCCTTAGGGGGTAGAGCCTGACTGGAGGAAGTAGGGTCTATGGGGGCAGGTCTAGAGAGTCTATCTGAGCCTTCCTGGGTGCTCTCTGCTTCCTGACTGCTAATAGGACCAAGTACCTCATACTCCTCTTCCACGCCTTTCCTACCATGACCCAGTGTTTCCCTTCCTAAAGCACAAGTCAAAATAAACCCTTCCTGAAGTTGTATTTGTCCAGGATCTAGTCACAGCAATGAGAAGGGTGACCAGCACAACTGGTGTTGTCCCAAAGGAGGGACTGCAGCTCATATGCCTTATGTGAGGTTTAGTTTTTCCTTGGTGGTTTATGAGCATGAAAATTTGAGTAGGAAACTTTTACCAAAATCAGCCTGTTTCACACTCTTTTTTAAAATAAAATAGGAGGTTGAAATGTGACTCTTTCTCCTAATTCTATAAGCATCCCAGATTGTCCTTGCTTTTATTTATTCATCTGGTTATTCATTCAGAAAACACTGCCTGGATACATTTGGTGCTGCCATCATTCCAGGATCTCCACAGTGTGGAGAACTGACTGAAGGAAGAGGGTGAGGCCAGTTGGGACATCTGGGCTGATGGTGGCTCTGACAATGGGGATGGGTGGTTCTCAATCAGCTTTCTACGCTGTGGCAAACAGCTGGGGTAACTTGGAGATGGAAAGGGTTATTTGGGGCTCATATTTTCTTTTAGGTGTTTCAATTCCTGGGTGCTGCATTTGGGTTGTACTGAGGGATAACACTTGTGGTAGAGTAAACTGATTACTTCATGGTAACCAGGAAGTGAAAAGAAAGAGACAGGAAGGGGCTCAGATCCCAATTGTGGTGATATTGTGCTCCCCAAAATATTGTGCACCCCAATAAACTTATCTGGGGTCAGAGAACAGAACAGCCACTAGATACAGAGGCCAGAAAATGGTGGTACACACACCTTTAATCCTAGCATTCCTAAGGCAGAGATCCGGATGGATCTCTGCGAGTTTAAAGCCACACTGGAAACAGCCAGGCGTGGTGACTCAGGCCTTTAATCCTGGGAAGTAATGGCAGAAAACAGAAAGGTATTTAAGGTGTGAGGACAAGGAACTAGAGCTGGTTAAACTTTTAGGCTTTTGAGCAGCACAGTTCAGCTGAGAGGCATCCAGTCTGAGGAAACAGGATCAGCTGAGGAATTGGCAAGGTGAGGTGGCTGTGGCTTGTTCTGCTTCTCTGATCTTCCAGCATTTACCCTAATACCTGGCTTCAGGTTTGATTTTATTAATAAGACCTTCTAATAATTCGTGCTACACCCAATATCTTCTTCCATGCCACACTTCCAAGGACATGACTTGTTTTGTCTAGATCCAGACTCCTAAAGGTTCTACTGGCTTACAATAGTACCACAGGCAGTTAACCAAGCCTTTTGGACATGAACCTTTTGGGGACCATTTAAAAATCCAAACCATAACATTGGTAAAACATTGATTTTGTTGGTAAATCTTCAAATTAATCTAAAATAGAAATTAATTGATGAAAATATATGGTAATATGTTAATTTAAGGAATAGAATAATAATATTAAAGCTCATAAAAATCTAGGAATTGCTGTCATAAAGAGTCAAAGTTACAAAAGGAGTCCTATAATCAGTGGGAGAGTGAAGGTGTGTCTGTGGATGTGTATTTAGTATCCCAACTGAATGACTGACAGGAACTATATCATCATCATCATCATCATCGTCCCTAAACAGCTAGATTTGTAGGACGAGACATACCCAAATCTTGCTGTTATAGAAAACAGTGGGATGTGCGGCTCTTGGGAGACCATTTAACTCAGTCTTTTCATTGCAGATAAGAAATCCAAGACACAGAGGCTAAGCCGTTTGCAGGATGAGAACCAAAGGAGTCATGGTAGTGCTGAGGGTGGAACCAAGATGTCTGATGTCTAGGGCAGGGGTCTTTTTCCTACAGGTAACAGCTTTCCAAGGTAGACTTGGAAATAAGTGAGTGGGATTTAGATGACCATTAAAGAGAGACTTTTAAAGTTCTTTCAATCTCTAAAGAACATTTTAAAAAGCCAAATATCTGATTTATTGTCAGATTAATTGACCACAAGGAAGTCTATGCCAATATCAGCAATTATTCTTCATATACTTACTTTCCAAAAATAATTTTGGATAAATCTGGCTTTGGAATACAAGGTATTTTAACATGTGATTTATATTATTATTACTTTTGTATTTAAGACTTAGAAATAGAGACAGCAGTTTTTTTAGGATTAGTAAGATGAGATTTTACAAAGATTAAGAGTGGTTGATTGTGAGCCACTGCACATTATTCATCAAGTGGCAGAAACGTTTCATAGAATGTCTTTAAGTGTTAGAAGAATAGAGAACTAATGAGCAGTCTCATAATTTTTAAGGAAACATTCTTTTTTCTTATGTGCATTGTGGTGAGTGTGTACACATTGTCTCATGTGTGCACACACTTGCATGTGTGGGTGTGCATGCATACATATGCATGCAGAGACCCAAGGTTTGATGTTGGAAGTTTTCTATTTCCACCTCGTTCACCAAAGCAGGGTTTCTCCATTGATCTCAGAGCTTGCAGATATGACTAGTCTGCCAGCCGGCTCTGAGGCTCCCATCTCTGTCTTTGTAGAGATGGAGCTAAAGAGGACTGCCAAGCCTACCTGGCTTTTATGTGGGTTCTGGGGATCCTAACTCTAGTCCTATGATTGCAGAGCAAACACTTCAGCCATTTACCCATCTCCTCCTCCCAACACATACAGCATGGAACAATAACTCATGTTCTTGTTGTTGGAGGTCTTAATAAGTTGAACTGAATTTGAAAAGGTTCTTATTCTTCAGTTCCAGATGTATGAAGTAAGCAGCAGAAAAATAAAATATAATAAAATCAATGGACTCATTTACTGTTTTTTAGATTTTATTTTAGATAATGAGGGGATTTCTTTGCCTCTGAATTCCAACTGCCCCAGATAAAAGAACCAATGTATTTGCATATTTAACTTCGATTTGCTTTATCCATAAGCAGAGTTTTTTAGTACAAAATGATTCATGATAAGTTTCAATAAAAATCACTTGAAAATAGTATTATTCATAAAAAGGAAATAATATATATTAGAAATCAAAGGTTTTTATATATAATTATACATAATTCTCTTAAAAAATCTGTCAAGACTATTTTAAAAGGTTGAAGCTTATAATTTATTCAGTTGGTATTTTGTTATTAATTTTTTTAGTTAATCAATATATCCAAGTGTTTAAAGCCTAAATTATAAAAAATAATATAAAGTCATGAGACTGACCTTAGAAACTAACATAATACAGTCTCCATAATCATGTTAGTGGCAACACTTAGTGGCTATTACCAGGCTATGGCCTCTATTTTGAGGATGATTTGAAGTGTTTCTTTTGTGACTACATTAAAAAAGTTTGAGCATTACAACTTAGTTTCTTGACATGATCTTTTGATCTGGTTTGCAATAGAATTCCAATTTAGTCACCCATACATAATACTGACCAGAACTGGAAAATTGGAAAAGTTTTATTAATTTTCACTGAATGAAGATTTGACACCCATAAGGATATTTAAGAAAATGCTAATTCAGGTTTTGATAATAAGTCTGGAATTTGAAAAATTATAGTAATTATAATGTAGAAATTTTTTACATGCCAATTTTTTAAAGGCCATAGTAAGCATATGCTAAATTAGGGCTCTAGAATTGAAAAAGCATAGGATAATGTTTATAGGTCACAAAATTCATACCAGAGAACATCTTGAAAATTTTTAACTATAAGCTTTTAATTTACACACGTACTTTAGTATTATAAACCCTCACAATTGTTAATTCTCCTATAAGTTTCTCTACATGAGCCACTGTAGTAAAAATTGTACTTAGATGTTAGAGATAGATAAAAATATCATTAACTAGCACCAGAATTACTTGAAAGTAATCGAAGCGTTCACAGGAATGTAGGATACAGATTAAGCTTCTACCAACATGGGAGAAAAACAGTCTAGTAAACAAAAGTAACTCCACGTCTTATGGTCACAGTCAGATGAACCCCAGTCACGAAACATTTGCTGGGAAAGTCAGAGAGGAAACCTAGACTGTCCATTTTACATTGCAATCCAAAGAAGCAATACAAAAATTCTCATATGTGACAGACGATCTTACAAAGAAAGTCACCCTGTGGTAGCTATGGTTACCTTATATGTGAGATAAATAAGATGGCAAACATATTAAAAACATTCTAAAGCAAATGGATTAGAGTAACACTTGCATTAGGTACAAAATATACAGCAAAATGAAACATCTTGTTAAATAGGCTTGCAGACTAATAATATCTCAGAGGAACATATTTTCACATTTATTTGTCTTATGTATTTGATGGTTATTATCATAGGTATATGTGTTTGTTACTGCATGAAGTTTCTAGAATGTTTGTATATATTATCTCTAGCTAGCCTCATGACGATATCTGTAAAAGTAATTTTAAAAGTATTACTCCTAGAGTAAAAGAGAATAAGAAATCCCATACTTTTATAAGCAGTTATGCACAGAATTACTGTAGTATTTGAGGAAATTGCCCCTTGACCAATACCAAGTCATCACTACAAATGGATGTTTTCTACTAAAGCAAAAACTGTCTGTTCCTACATTGAGTGTTGCCAATACTTGTTATAAAATTAGATATGAAATCCTTGTCTTTTAGTGGAGAAATCACTATTTGTTAAGATCTGTCAGCGAACATTTATGAACGTGGGTCCCATCTTAACAGTCTTCTTGATAATAACAATTGGGGCGTGAATAGAACAGTAGTGCTTCAGTGTTACATCAACAAGTAGTACAGTATCCAATTATCTGGGCCCGGAGTCTAAGTTGTCAGTCATGGCTCAGTTGCATGCTGACAGATGAGAAACAGCGTCCTACACTTGCACACAATGGGCCAATGACAACATCTGTCACAGTCTTCCATAGTGTCTGCACGGAAGGCAGGACCATTAGGCAGGTCTTCACAAACGGCATTAGGATCCTGGAATGGGGGAAGAGGGAAATATAAGCATTGTTAGTGTTACCACTAACAATTAGTGTTACCAAGGGGACTGACGTACATGCATGAACAAATATAATAATGACTTAACTTACTTTAATATGGTTCAACAGTTCAAAATAAATAAATGGACAATGGCCAGAGTGATAAGAAGTGCAAGAGGTAAGCTGTTTAAAAAATAAACAGGCACATGGATGATAAATGTTAATATTCTTTCTGCTGGTTGGATGCTAGTGGAAATGGTACAACAAAAATAAACAAAGCAATTTATTTCTCTGCCAGATCTTTGCTTCTAAACATTACCTGCTAGCACTTCCTGTTTCTCTGAGGATCTACTTCCTGCCTGCCTTTCCTGTGGCCTCTCTCTTTGCCTCCTCTCTTAGCCAGGCCTCCTGGGTGGGAGCCTCCTGGCTGTGCTTCTAATGTACTGAAACAAACCTCTTCATTTTCAAATTTATCAAAAAGCCTGGCAAATAGATACTTAAATTTCTCTCTTTCCTTCTAGAATATATGAACTTCACCTTCTGTTAAGAATTGAATGGAAATGCACTAAGTATTCTGTTCAGCTTTATATTGTTATCATTTATGTAATTAACTGCTTCATATTATTATTTTTCATAGGAATTACACTCACCACAAAGGGCTGTGTGGTGTAGTTCAAAGAGAAAAGGTGTATTCCCACATTTGTACACTTTTTCTTAAGATGGCTTACTATTCTTATATCACCCAGGTGAATTTTTTGTGTAATCCTCCAAACAGTGTTTCCTGTGAGCACAAAGGTATTGTGAATTTTGGGCACTAGAGAGGTCTTGAGGAGATTTTTACTATTACCCAGGTGGAGGGTTGAGACTGAGGTCCATTTACTTGGTTTGTTCTTAAATATGTCTTAAGACCTGCTGCATTCAACCCAAAGGATCAGCGATTGTGTGCTCGATGGATATATTTTTAAAAAGCTGAATTATTCATGTTTATGTTATGTTTTGTTCCAACTGCTAAATATTTGAAACAATTCTATAAGAAAATTAACTATGGGTGCTTTAGAACTAACCAGCTGACTAAAAGTTGAGTGATGGCAACTATTCACTTCTCATTCCACATGTTTCTCACTGAATGTCACTTCCACACATTGCCACAAGTTAAAAAGAGGCCAGAAATCTTACAGAGCCAGTTATCTGAGCTAAGCCTTATTGTATATCTCTGAGATGTCCACATGGTCCTGTCATATAAAAAATAATAATAGACAGACCTATGTCAAAATCAGAATATGTAATGAAAAAATTTAACAAAAATAACGTCAAATTAATGGAAGTCTGAACTTTATGTCTGAAAGGTTGTTAATAAAACCCAATTCTCTCTGAACAAATTGTGCTCTCTACTCTTCCTCAGGCTAATCCTTTTCTATCTTCATAATACTTTTATCTCTGGGCTCTAAAAGGGATTTAAGCATTTTGATGCAACAAACTCCAGTTGCCCATGTTTGAAGATTTCAGCTCATTGGATGTGATGAACATATTTTATTTTCTTCAAAGTTACTCTCTCTTTGTATCAGAGAGCTCAACAATCCTTGGGTGTAGAATTTAAGTTATGTTCTCAACATTGTGAATCATTTCTCTTCTAAAACGGCACACAGTTTAGACTGATGATAAACGATAAACGGCTCAACATAGCTAACCAAACACTTCTCATGAAGACTCCATAATCTCCAGATTCTGTGTGCTACCATTGGATAAACAGCCTGAGATCAGGGACTGTTACTTGTTTTTATGCTACAGCATCATAATGACTGTGCTGTCACAGCCATGCGCTGTACCGAAAACATCTAGAATGGATGCTGAACACTGTGTTTACAGCAACTGGACATCTATTTGCATCACATTCCAGGCAAATACGAGTATAGATGCCCCAGTCACATTTCTTTGGTTACGATGCATTTATTTATAGTGAGCTTGTTTGCCAAATGGTGAATGGATCTGACTGATGCATCAAACAGAATCATCTCATAAGTCCTAAAGACCTGAACATTTGGCTGAAGGTCCAATATAACTAGATGTTTATATTTTAGTTTTTGTTATTTATTTGGGCAAAGAATCTGAAGTCTAGCTGTTGTGGGGTTTAGTTGCAGTTCCACCTACAGGAGAGGCTAAGACATAAGGATTCCTTGAGCCCAGGAGTTCAAGGCCAACCTGGGCAACATGATGAGCGCTGTGCTCACAACCAACCAAAACAATTAGTAAACCACCAGCCAAATGCCCTCCCAAAGCAATAACCACTATCAAAATAAAAATCTAAAATGAGATGTGTGGTGACATTCTCACTTGGTTAAAAGCCTCTTTTTTATTTTCTTAACTTTGGTTAAACAATGAACAACCCCTTGTTTAAAAAAATATAAAATAAACAACTTGAAAGGAAACAAACCCCACGCTTGCTCACATGAGTCTACTCTTCAATACAGCATCCCATTGATCTGGCTTATCTGTCCGGGGATGTAATCCATTAATGATAAAGCTGTTTCATCCAGGCACAAAGTAATATTTAAGCATAGATTCACAGCTACCTGGTGACAGCTACGTGACAGTTAAATATTAATGTCCCACATGAATGTAATTTGAAAAACAAGCTGAAGTTAAATAATACATATCATGTGGCTAAAAGGGAAGGTGGGCTGATGATTCATCCGTGGAAACCTGATGCAGAACCCCTCCCCCTCTCGGGAAAGCCGGGTGGAGAAAAGCATCCTTTGGGTCATTGAAGGACTGTTCATGTCTATTTAGCAAATGAAAAATTCTGTTTTTTTTCCACCAATTCTTCCACAGAAGGTGTGGGAAGACCTATAGAGCTGTCAATCAATCTACGCTCTGTACTTTCAAAGAGCATCAAAGCTAGCAAATCACAATACGTGACAGATCCTTTGTTTTTTTCACGTTTTTTTGAAAGCAGGATAAATAACTGACTTAGACCTTCCATTGGCACGTTTAGTTAATTAGGAATGTCCAGTTTTATAGGTTGATGTAGGCATGGGAAAAATCCACATGTGTGGGAATGTCAGATATGACATAACTATACATCTGGCTTGTGTGGATCTGCACGTGCATAAAGCAGAGGGTTTCTCTTCTCTGGCAATCTTTTGGAACTTTCAACATGGCTGCTTACAAGCTCAAGGGATCAAATTGGTGGTCTCTGTTTATCCTCTGGTCATCTGAATTTATGTTTATCTTTTAAAAGACTTTTTTTTCCCCTCACAAAGTAATCCTCCTTTCCAAATTTCTCCATTAGAGTTCAGTGGTGTTTCCTCACTATTCCCATCTGTATCTAAATCCCCCTCACAGGCGATGGGCAAGCTGAAGAAAATTTTGTGTACTTGCTCAGCAAGACTGAGCATCTAATAGACTTGGTGTGCAGAACTAACTAGCTAACAGCAGCTAAATCTAGCTAGAGACTGAAAGAATAAACAAATTTGATAGCCCCTAACCTTGAGCACTGAGAATATATTGGGGTATAAAAACATTCTCAGTGCTCAGTGTTAGGAGCTATCAAATTTGTCAAGTGAAGAACTACACAGTGGCACCTGTGGTTACACATGTCGCAGAACCTCCTTGAGGAACCAACCTGAGAATTATTGTGACACTGAGGAGGATTCTTTGAATAAAGTGGACAACCTTTAACACAAAAGAATTTCTTGAAGGAATATGCTGTTTCCCTTAAGAAAAGTTTGAGTGCTTAAAAATGCTCTATAAAATGGATGATGCATTTTGAATGTGAATAACGTTACTCACAAACATCCCACCAATGTTCGTTGTGTTTCCATATTTCTCTTTCTTGTAACTAGATGCCATATTCATTCATGCTTCACAGGTGAAGGAATAATGCAATGGCCTTATTTCATTGCTGCATACTTTGAGTTTTCGTTCATCCACGGTGGGTGTGCAACACCATCATTGTAAACACCTCCCGTCTCGCCTGGTTCCATTATTACCATTTACCAACAGCAAAAC
>CABHPP010041385.1:0-14003 GCA_902168425.1 Peromyscus attwateri | reverse complement strand
TGTGTGTGTGTGTGTGTGTGTGTGTGTGTGTGTGTGTGTGTGTGTTATAGCCTGGCTTGCCAGGGACACACTTTCTCTAGGTCCACACTGGGCTCACAAGCAGGTGTTCAGATGAGTGAACTTAAACCGTGATGAGTTCCCAGTGAACTTTGCAGCATGAATGTCCTAAGGCCATTCTCCTTCTGCCGTCTGACAAATACATAGTGTGTGTTCACACTGTCCTAGGCACTCTTCTAGGCACAGGGCAGAGACTTGGTCCAGGCCTCTCTTATTTATTGGCTGTGTGGCTTTGGACACACTGTTGGCCTCTCTGAGCCTTGGGTTCACCGTCTTTAAGTGGAGCTTATGATGCCTACTGTTGGAGAGTATTGAGAAGACGGAAGGCCAAAAAGTACCTGAAGTACTAGGAGGGATCAAGCTCGCTAGGCACTGTCGAGGATGGTGTGGTAACAGACACCCACACGGGCCATGCAAGGGGCAGATGGTCAGGGAGGGAGAGAGCTAGCCTGGTCTGAAGGGCGTCCGTGGACACCCTGTGAGGAGTGACTGAAGGCCTTCCAGGTATGTCCAGCCTTTTGACACTGTGACAAGGCATTGCCATCTGCAGAGTTCATACAAGAGTAACATTGGGGCTTTAAAACAATCACAGGAAATCTCCCATCCAGGCGCCTTCAGACCCCCTTGAAATCACTTGTATTCTGGCCTGTGCTGTCTAGAGACCACAGCTTCCTAAGGCTACTTCTTCCTACATGGAGAAGGACTTCCTTCCTGAGCTTTAAGGGGATCTCTTCAGGTCCACACAGTTGGACTGTGTGGAGACACCTGCCCTGGCCTTCTCCAAGGGCGTGGCTGTGACTGCCTAGTTGAAGCGGGTCAGGAGCTCTGTCCTCTTAGTCCCTGCTTCTGTGAAGAAGCAGTTTGTGATAGAGAGCTTGCTTTTGTTTGGTGTTTAATAAAACGTGCTTGTTACACAAACATAGGAAAATTAGATACAATGTATACAGAGAGAAAGGTAACACAGGAAATACTTTGGAATGCTTTTTCCATGTTACTTTTGGTCTTTTTCCTTCCCTTGTATTGATGAGGATCTCTCTAACTCCAGAGAGCTGAAATTTGACCAGCTGGATCTCAACACTAAGGGTTTATCAATTCCACTGTGAAAATGTCTGCGATTAGGGCAGCCTGGGGCAAGGCTACACCAGGGCCTTTCTCTAGTCATGAGCTTCCTTTTCAAACCCCAAAGAGCATCCAGGACTCAGCTCACAAGTTTCCCAAGGTTCATTTCGTCTAGTCTGGCCTCGTGTTGCATGCCCTCCTCTGAACCAATGACTGTGGCTGGAGAGATACGAAGCACTGACTGGCTTAGG
Source organism: Peromyscus attwateri (assembly GCA_902168425.1). NCBI lineage: Eukaryota > Metazoa > Chordata > Mammalia > Rodentia > Cricetidae > Peromyscus > Peromyscus attwateri. Next base: position 12,636 of record CABHPP010041385.1, on the reverse strand, counting down.
TTAGGGTTATATACCCCACTGCCAGCATCTGGCCTGGCCAACTGGACTTAGGCGAGAAACATCTGGGCTGGAGAGATGGCTCAGCAGTTCAGAACACTTGCTGCTTGTGCAGAAGACCGGGTTCATGTCTCAGCACCTGTTTGGCAGTTCACAACCACCTGTAACTCGAGCTCTAGAGGATCAACTCCTTCTTCTGGCCTCTTCAGGTACCAGGTGTGCACATGGTGTACATACATGTGTGCATGCAAACAGATACATAAAATAAAAATAAATGAATCTTTATAGAAAGCAGCAGGCCCCAACTTCAGCAGGCAGGGCTTGGCTAGCCATTGAAGAAATGGATGCAAAGAAGGAATGAAGTGCTCAGCTCCCAAGAGCCTGCTCAGGGGTTGGCCCTTGATGGAATGGAGACTGAGGTGGGAATCCCTGGGATGCTGACATGCTGACCCAGGATGACCTCTGCCAACTAGAGGTCCACACATCCTCTGCCCTCCAATCTGTCTGGTGGAGTGGATGCTGACCCACCAGAAACAAGGTGGATGCTCCTCCCACCTGCCAGAAGCTGTACTCTGAAGCCGAACTATTCCTTCTCCTTCTCATCGTGCCTACCCTCCTCTGCCCCCACCAGGCAAGACCCAGCAAAGGACAAAAGCCAGAGAGTCCAGGGCAAGTGGGAAATGCATTCTGGGAAGTGCTCTTCTCTTCGGGCAGTCTGAACCAGTCAAGAGAAGCCATGACCATTAGAACATGCTGGGAAATGCCTTCCCCCATAGCAACCATCAGGGCAGGTGGCAGGTAAGGAGTCCCATTCTAGGCTGAAGATTGACCAGGAACAGGGCACTAAGCTGGAAGGCCTCACCTCAACCTGCCCCAGCTGCTGGCGGGAGGAGACATTCGCCCACCTTCTTAGTGAGCTCAATGGACGAGAAGCCCCGATCAGTTTATTTTATTTTTTATAAATTGTGTATTGCTTTTGTTTGTTGTGAGAAGGTCTTTCTATGTTGCACAGGCTGATCTCAAACTAGCTGCCGTCCTCCAAGTTCAGTCTCCCAGGTACTGGGACTACAGGCCTGTAGCACCACACCCAGCTCGCGTCTATTCGCTCTATTTAAAGGGAGCAGGAGGTCCTAGGGAGGGGGCATTCATTTCATTACAGAATGAAATAATGAGACGGTGCATCTAGGGAGAGGGATGGGAGACAGAGGATGACAAGCTGACTATAAACATGACATTTGACTTAAAAACCACCTTGGAAGTAATCAAGATGACCCAGCAAAACAAATCAGCAAGACAGAAGAAAAAGAAAGAAAAAACTTGACCAGTTCTCCTGGGGTGCAGAGAAAAAAAAAAAACGGTGGAAGAAGAGACACCCGGGAGGAGGAGGAGGGGCATGGGCTGGGGCTGGTTGCTGGAAACCAATCAGAGCAGGCCTTGGCGAGGCTAGTCAAGGGGAGAGAGGAGCCACCTTCCAGGAGGAAGACAGGTGGTCAGAGAAGCCATGCAGGGTTGGAGAGAGCTGACATGGAGAGAGCTGAACTTCTCCCCAGTTCGGCTCACATGCCCGGGGGTTGTCACTCCCCAGCTGCCTGGCACTTGGCGGTCTGCAGGCTCCAAGTTCAGTGTTGCTGTGGATTTCAGAGACTGTGAGGAGTGAGAAGTGGCAGCGCTGGAGTTAAGCCACACAAGCTGGAAAACTGGGACACTGGGAAGACGCTGGGTGGGCTGAGAGGGCACAGAGGAAGGCAAGAGGTCAGCAGAGGTCAACAGAGGTCAGCGGAGGTCGGCAGAAGTCAGCAGAGGTCAGCAGAGGTAGGTGCCTTCTTCACCCTGCAAAAGATGGAAGTACTTCCTGTTGATGAAGAAAAATAGTTTTGCTCAGCAGATTACGACCCATTCGGGACAACTACCCAAGTGGGAGTCATCAGCTCAGAATACCCAGGGATCCTGATCCGGCCAGGCTCCGCATGCTGACCACTGTCACTGTGACAAATGTCCTGACAAAGAAAGCGACTTATGGGGAAAAGGGTGTGTTTGCTTCACAGTTCCACATTACAATCTGCTCGGGGGAAATCAAGGCAAGAACCTGAAATGTCACATCCATAGTCAAGGGCAGAGAGAGAATCAACAGGATGCTTGCTTGTTCTCAGCTAGCTTCATCCTCTCATATTGTTCAGGACCCCGCCTAGGGAATGGTGCTGCCCACAATGGCCTGAGAATGCCATCCCTGAGAATGCCCACAATTCCCTACATCAATTAACAATCGAGACAATCCCCCACAGACATACCCATAGGCCAACCTGATGTAAGCATTTCCTCATTACGACCCTCTGTCCAGGTGGTCCTAGGTTACATCACATTAACAGTTAAAACTAAGCACATAACTCAATGTGGTTTAGAGGGCTGCAGGGTGGCTGACTCGGAAGGGCTGTCAAGTAGTGGGCAGTGGCTCTCAGCTTCCTCTGGCCTCCTCATCCAGCCTCTACATTGTCCAGAGTTCACCCTCCGCTCCCTCCTTCCAAGAAAGCCCACTTGGCACAAGGCTCAGTCCGCCTTCTCTCGACACTTCTCATCCCGCCTCACTCCTGCAGGGGAAGAGGGAGCTGCAGTGCTCTATCAGAAAACCTGACATGCTCAGCGACCTGATGTCCCCAATATCTCAGAGTGCCAAGTCTGTAGAGAAGGATCCTGACACGATTCCACTTCCCCCAGGGACAGTGACATCCCACCAAGACTTGCAACAGCCTTCCACAGGGATGGCATACAAGATTGTCGGGACAGGGAAAGAGAAAGAGGCCTGAGGGAGAAGATGCTATAGTGAGGAGTAGCGAGGTCAGATGGGGGGGCCTTCTCTAAGGGGATTCTGATAATAAAAAAAGCCCAGAACTGTATTTAAATCCACACTAGATACTGGCTGTTGGGCCACCTTGAGCCTTTCTCTGTCCACTCTTGTGGACTCTTGTCATCTATCCTCTTCAAAGGGATTGCATCTGAGGCATGTAAAGAAAATCCCGTCTCTCTGTGTCTCTGTGTCTTTCTGTCTGTCTGTCTGTCTCACTCTCGCTCTGTGTGTTCATAATATATATATATATCAGATAGAGCTAGTATGTGTTCAGTCTCTAGCACTACATAAACCAGGTGAGCTGGCCTGGAACCCCAGCACTGGGGAGGTGGAGGTAGGAAGATCAGAAAACTAGGGCTATCCTTGGCTACATAGTGGTTTTGAGGCTGGTCTAGGCTACATGACAACCTATCTGCAAGTCAATTAATTAATTACAATAAACAGCAGGCTGAAAAGGAATGACCGAGACCAGGCGTAGGACTCAGGAAGGAATAGGTAAAGTCGGGAAAGGGGGACAGGCCAAGCACGTGGCCTCGACAGCAGCACAAAGCTCCTGCCTCAGGAGGGATAGGCATTCTGCCGAGAAGCCTAACACATGCTGTGTATTCCTCTAGAGCAGGGGCCATCCTAGGCCAGGGGCGTGATTCAGAGCAGCCCGCCCAAGGAAGTAAAGCCTCAGCAGAAAGGTGTAGAGAATGCCTGGGGCTACACGAACACTAGCCTGATTCAGCTCTGCCACAAGTTTTACGGTGGTGGTTTCCCCTTTCATCTTTCAAACTACTGAAGACTGAATAAATAGCCACACTTCACAGAGAGACCACAGAAGCTGAAAGAGGGGCCCTTCTGCTGCAGCGCAAGACGACCCAGATTCAAACAGGGGCCAGCCTGGTTCCAGGGCCCAAGTTCATTCTTTACTCAGGCAGCCTCTTTGGAATAGCCACGGGGCTAGCATACCCTAGCTAAGATCTCCCTCCCTGCTGGTCTGAGCCACTTTCTCCCAAGCTATCTCCATCTTGTCCTTGCTCATGATAGCACCTGCACATCCCTGTTGGCAGCAGTCACCTTAGACATCTGAGAGAAAGGCTAAACTGAATCCCGCATGAACCTTGCCATCAAGAACCAGGTGGGCATTGCAGCTCAGGCCTTCACAGCCATAGCCCTTCTCTGGACGTCCATTGCTCTGGCTGTGGCCTGACATGTCTACGCCTCTGTAAGTCTTTAGTGCTCGCTCATCAAGTCTGGATGCAGAAAAGGGCTCTGTTCCCAACCTGCCCAGAGTCTGTGGGCCTCACGGGTGGCCCTGTCGGGAAGTTGTAGCCTCTCTTACCACGGTGTCTTCATTGCAGTAGTGAATATGCAGCAAGAAGATCATAAGCCGGAGGCAGAGGCAGGCATGCCGTGAGTTCAAAGCCACCTGGGCTACAAAGGAAGATCCTATCTCAAAAAGAGAAAAAAGAAAGAAAAAAAGCAGTCATCAGGTTGACAGTTTAGGGGGTGTGAGTTCTTCCAAGAGGCGCGCTCTACCCAGGACTCTGCTGCTTGGGGATCTCTCTGACGGGGGAGTTTAACAAGAGCACCTCTCTGCTGAGACTAGGCCAGGAAGGCCATGGCCGGGACTAGGCCAGGGAGATGGTTCCAGAACCCAGTTCTGACCTTCATTTGTCTTGTTCACCTGTTTTGAGTCAAATGAAGAAACAGAAGCCCAAATAAACTGCCAGGGAAGACTCAGAATGTCCCCAGGCGTCTCTTGCTACCCAAAGTGGCCCATTTCACTGTGTGGCATGACCCCATGCTCCCTGGCTGGCCCCTTATTCAGAGCTTCCAGGGACACACAGGACACCTGCATGTATCTGGGCCTCCCCTCCTATGAATACCAATCTTGTTTGCCCTTAGCTCTCATCCAGCTGGGGCTTCTCGGAAAGGTGGGGCTGGAAAGGCTCCAGGACATTGACCAGGAAGGAACCCCCAAAGCCGGGCTGCCCCCTCACGGTGCCCCCAGCACCCTGAGCTGCCCTACCTGGGCCACAGCCATGTTCTCATCTCACTAGGGGGACCCTCCCTCTGCACCCCAATGCTTCTTTTCCTTCCTCTTTTCCCTTCACCCTAAAATGGCTTTTGTAAGGGTCAGGAGCAGCCAACATCCTTCAAATCACAGTTCCATTGAATTCTGGCAAATGGCATTTTCATAGAGTCAGAGAGTCTGAGAACTTGAAAGGATCTGATTGATGGTTTCAACCAACTCCCTCTTTTAATAGATGAGGAAAATTAATAGATGGGAAAAATGAAGGCCAGGAGGAGGTGGCTCCCTCTGGGTCACGGCAAGTCGGCACAGGGCCTGGGCAAGCTCCGTGGCCTGACCACTTAGATCCTGCCTCTCTCCCCACACTCCTTCCCACAGTCCATTCTGGATCACGGAAATCTAGTGTCCTGGGGCCGGGGTAGTGGGTAGCCAAGATGAAGGCATGTTTGCCTAACATGTGCAAAGCTCTGGGTTCAATCCCCAGAACCCCATAAGCTAGTTATGATGGTCCGTCCTTGTAATCCCAGTACCAGGGAGGCAGAGGCAGAAGAATCAGAAACTCAGGTCACCCTTGGTTCCACGGTGAGTTTGAGACCAGCCTGGTCTACATAAGACCCTGTGTTAAAAACAAACAAACATATAACAAAGCCAGTGTCCTAAGATGTGTGGGGTCAAGGCTGGTGACAAGGCTGAATGTTTACTGTGGCTATAAAGTCATGTAAGGCAGAGGGGATCCAGGACTCAGTGTCTGACACACAGGCCCAGGATTTCTGTAATCCTGATATTTTTTGAAAGCGAGAAAATGCAGGTTTTGCTTGTTTATTTTTGTCTTTTAACTTGTGTGCATGTGTATGTACATGTATAAGTTTGCAGGTGTATATGAGGGTGCGTGTGTACGTGGCATGGGCAACATACATGTGCATGGGAATGTATTTTGTGCATGTGTGTGTACGCATGTATGTGTGTGTGTATGTGTGTGTGTGTGTGTGTGTGTGTGTGTGTGTGTGTGTGTGTAGGCCAGAGGTTAACATCTGATGCCTCCTTAAATTGCTGCCCACCTTATTTCTTGGATACAGGGTCTCTCATTGAACCTGTGACTCCCTGATAGGCATAAACTAGCTGACCAATAAGCTCAAGCATCTCACTGTCCCCAGTGCCGGGATTACAAGGGCATGTCATCACTGGTGGCTATTTTTGCTTGGATTCCGGGACTCTACCTTGGGTCCTTGTGCTGACATGGCAAGCTTTTTACTCCCTGAGCCATGTCCTCATCATCAGGTGTTTGTGTTTAAGTGTAAAGAAAGCATTTCCATTTCCAAGACTAATCTGTGGCCCCAGTGGAGTCCATCTCCCTTTTATGAACATAAAGAAACAGAGGCACTGAGCAGTGGCCCATCAGTGACAGAAGTCTAATGTAACTAAGTCACTCTTGAGAATGACATTTGGCCCATGTCCTGCCTAAGTTCATCCCCCTACACCTGGGCCCAGCCTATCCTCCTCAGGTCCTGAAGCTGCTCTGGGACCTTACCTTTGGCCTTTGGTCATGTCCTTCCCCACGCTCCGCATTTACAAATCTCTTTGAGTACTTTCTTCCCCTGGTGGTATCCCTCTAAGACTTTAAAGCAGGCTAGAACATTCCAGGCCCCTGCTGGAGGCTGCGAAAAGCAGCACACACTCTTGCCCTGAGTGAGCCCTTCCCGTCTGCCCCTCCTATAACCTCTGAATGGTTTGCTCTTGGCAGCCCAGCTCCATATAGCACAGCCAACACCCCAGGAAAGAATCCCATAAAGCCCAGTTAGGGACATGTCAGCAAAAGGGGGGAATGAGATCACAGCCAGCCTGCCACCTTCCCTGGCTGGCTAAATCTGTCAGCAGCCCAGCCGTCGCCATGGTTGCCAGACCCTCCCTGACCCCTCTGGCATGTCCAGCCTAGAGCCCTGGACAAGAGCAGAGGGTGGTAATCACCGAGCAAGGAGACGACACACAGCCTCATAAAGCCACCAGGAATCACCAGAGAGTCAAGTGCTGAGATGAGCATTGCCAGGAACAAGGGCTTGGCAAGGTCTGAGGGAAGAGAGACCAAAATAAAAAAGGTCTGGCAGGGCACCCAGGCTGGAGTCTGCCTCCGCGAGGAGAACTAACATGGACGGATGGCGGAAAGTAGAGAGAGCCCTCAAGGTGTCAAGCAGGCATGACCAGGGCACTGGGGGTGAGCTGGAGTGTGCTGGTTAAAGTGGACATGTGCTCGCTCATCAAGTCTGGATGCAGAAAAGTGGACATGTGGAGTCCCCATGCTCCAGCTCTGGGAGAACCTGCCTTGCTCCGATCTCTGCAACCCCATCCACAGCGGGGCTGTGGCCACACGAGCTCAGTCTGTGTTTCATTCTCCCAGTCCAGCTTACGCCTGACAAGTGAGCCTGGCTGTATGAATGAAGGAATGAACAAGTGAATGAATGAATCAATGAGTGAATGAAGTGAATGAAAGAACAAATCAGGAACTAAGCATCAACCTAATAAGAAATCTGAGGACTGATACCTGAAAAAAAATGATACTTAAAAATTTTCAAGGTATTTTCCCGTCTCTCTTTATGTCATTCCCTTAAGCAACCTGAGAGGCAGAGAGTGGCTTTGTGAAGTTTTGACAAATTAGGAAACTGAGGCTGGGTCTCAGAGCTCCAGGACCCCAGGTCCTGCTCTGAGATGCATGCCCTGGCTGGGAAGTCTGTCTGGCTCAGAAAGGCCACTGATCTTTTCTCCTGTGAAATCAGGGTTTAGATGTAAGCGTCCTCTGCTCTGTATTCTGGGAAAGGTCACCCCACTTGGCCACTCATTTCCCAGGAGGTAGAGCAAGAAGAGAAGCGCTCAGTTAGCTTCAGACCACAGAAGAGACTGGTGGCCTTGGATGGCGACTTTGGACAATGCCTGAGCCTCAGCTTCTGTATCTGTCAGGCAGGGATGAAATGCTGGTCTTACAGTGCTTCTAAGAGGTTAGCAGGTGCCCGCAGCACACACTGCTGTCACCACAGAGATGTGCAACCTTGTGCTTTCCAAGGTGTACGGGATAAGAGACTTCCACGGAGAGATCAATGGACAAATAGCTTTTGATTTGACCAGAGGGTTCTCTGAGTTGCAAACAATCAAGGTTCATTTCTAATGAGAATGACGTCCCTTCAACCCCCAATTTTCCTTTCACTTAAAGTGGGGGACATGTAGGCAGACCCTGGAGCTGCTATGCTGGTCCATCAGCTGAAAGATACAAAGAATGGCAGAGCAGAGCCAAGGAGACAGCTTGGTGAGTAAGGGCATTTGCTGCACAAGAATGGAGAACTGAGTTTGAATTCCAAGCACTCATATAAAAAGAAAAACTGGGCGTGGTCACCCACAGCTGTAACCCCGGTGGTAGGGGGGCAGCGGCAGAGACAGGAGGACCACTGGAGCTTGCTGGTCACCAGTGTAGCTCCAGGTTCAGTGAGAGATCCCGTCTCAAAGGAATAAGGGAGAGAGTGATAGAGCTGGACATTGGATGTCCTCATCGGGCCTCTGCACATGGATGCATGGGTACCCACACACAGAGACAGATGTATGCATACATCACACACACACACACACACACATATATATATATATATATATATATATATATATATATATATCACAAACACATACACACACACACAGGAAAAAAAGGGAAGAAAGGCAAAACAACAATATAGACGAAGCCTGGCTCACTGAAACCACGTTACCGGTGGAAGAAACGCTTCTACACTGTTCAAGCTAGTGGCGCAGTAAGCTTTGGCATGACACTGAACTGGTCCCCTGTGCGTCACTGCCTGTTCTTCAGAGCCCATCTGCAGGCTTCCTCCTCCATGAAGTCTCTCCTGATTACACCTACGATATCTGCCCTCATCTCACACATCACCCATCCTGGCACATATCGCCTAGACCAACTCTGGACGCACTGACGGCTGCTTGATTTCACGTCAGTCCCTGGTGGTGAGCATGGCAGGAAAACATTGAATGGATTGAGTCCCATGTGATCTCCCCTGTTCTGCGGTTGCATTTTTGTCTCTTCTGCAGGAATAGTGCCGTGTGACCCTGCAGGATATGCATGCCACCGTCAGTGACACGTAGCACTCAGGGAAGACTTAAGAGCTGGACTCACACAATACCAAAACCAAAACAATAACGACAAGAAGACTAATAGGGAAACAGAGCCAGTTGTGGGTGTGGCAGGGGGCATCCCCAGCAGCCAGCTTTAAATACACTCTGATATCAGAGAACTGGGTAACATGTAACCCAAGACAGACAGGCTATAATCAGATCTTTCCGACATGGAAGAATAAGACAGGCTGACTGCCGCCATAACAAAGGTGACAAATGTCTGTCCTTGGGTATAAGGATAGTAGCTGCCTGAGTCCCTGCTGTTCTTCTGGGAAGTGCATCTCTGTTCCAGCTGGAAACCAGTCAACCTGACCATGCTTCTCCTCGGGTAGACTGCTTGGGACACCACAAAAGGACGGGCTGTGTAAACAGACACCCACGACACTAAAATTAGCAGCTGGCCAAGATGGAATGGAAGGCCTGATGAGGAAGTGAGTTTCCTAACACCAGAGGTAACCAAGCCAGATCAATGTAAGTGGAGCGGTGCCATTAGGGCATTCCGGACTTAGGTGGGGACGAAGATCACACTGGGTTACTTGAGGCTTTGTGACACTGAGTTTTCCAGCTGCAGCGTGGGTTTTACTCCACTGGCCCGTTCCCACCTTTCTTCTTCCACAGAGCCTGGTACAGTGCCTGATATTTTTTAATGAAAGCTCTCTTCCTCATGGGCAAGGCACCATGAGCAGGAGTGCCGTGTTGTGGTACGGTGGTGACTGCTGTTTGTGACTTCATTCAGCATACCCTTCCCCAGACAGCTTGGGGCCGAGAGTTCAGGAACCCTTGTCACACACAGTAGGGTCTTTGACCACACAGAAGGCAACATAAAGACAGCTGAGGAGAAGGGTGTGACAGACGAAGACGCAGAAGAGTCTGAGGATGAAGTGTAATGTCCCGCCCGAGTGTGACATCAAACACAGTCACACAGATCATCTTGGCCCCAGCCCTACCTGGCTCAAAGCATCTCTGCAGAGCTCTCTCCTTCCCATGGATGCTTTCCCAGGCAACACAGGACCAGAAGTCCAAAGTCTGTGGGACCCCAGAGGACCACTCCCTGGCACTGAGATTTGGGCATGGCACTAATGATGCCTATGATCATCATATGATCACCACCCTATGATCCAAGCTTCCTCCACACCCGAACAAGAGGAAGCCTTGGTTGGTCCCCAGGAATCTTCTGACTCAGACAGTATTTGAGAGCAGGATCCAGGTACTAGATGTGGCTGTAAACCCAGCTCTGCTTTTTCTGAGCCATGCAACCTTGAGCGAGTTACCCAAACCTCTCAAGCCTTAGTCACCACCTCTGTAAAATGGGAAGGTAAGTGTTTGAAGGCTTTAGGAAGGTGCTAACATCAGTCCATCTTGATCATGGCCATTAGCTGGTGTGAATCCCTCAGGGAGGTAGGGCAAGCTTCAGCCACCAAAGAGGAGCATCTGAGAGGCCCAGGCTGCTCTGGGTGCTTCTGAGTTTAGGCCATTCCTTTCCTAGGTGCTTTTTTGGCTACTAGGTGCCAAGCACAACAAAGTACACAAAGCTCAAATCCATATCCTTAATCTATACAAAGACTCCAGTTCTCAGACTAAGCCCAGATCAAGCGACCGCCTGACTGCCATGGTCTCCAGAGCCCACCCTGAGCTCTGAGCCTGACTCTCCAACACTTCTATGGGGAAGAGGGCAGATGAACATTGAGGCCCACTGTTCAGCCACAGCCAAGTGTTAAGGAAGAACAGACACCATGTTTATTAGTTATCTGAGAGAAGGAACAGGTCAAGATATATGGCACTTTGCTCCCATGAACACGTGCACACAGCTGCCTTTACCTCCTGCCTCTGTGTGCTGAGTGTATCTGAAACACTGGCTACAGGACCCATTGGAACTGGACGGGTAATGGGTGACAAGGGGTGAAGAATTCCAACTGTTGAGGTGGTCAAGGGCCGTCTCTGGCTAATCTATCAGATCCTTGGACATTGATAATATTGTCTCTATACTCTCCTAGAGAAGCAGCCTAGGGGCTTGGAAGAAAGGAATACAGATGCCTTTGAAACAGATGAAAAGATATGGGCAAAGCAATCTTAGAGATATGTTTTATCTCTATCTATTGATCTATTTATCTATCGATTGATCGATCTATCTATCTACCATCTATCTTTATCATCTGTCTATCTATCATCTATCTATCCATCTATCTATATTTATCATCTATCTATCATCTATCTATCTGCCTATCATCTATCAGTCTATCTATCTATCTATCTATCTATCTGTCATATTTGTATTATTCCAGAATCCGTTGTGCCCTTGACCCCAGCCCTCTGCTTCCAGAAGGCCAGATATACTTGCACATTACTCATAAGTTAAAGGAGTGTATACAGTGCTGTTTATGATAACCCTCTTGCTCTTGGCTGAAGATTAAAAGCCGAGTCTTCAGAAGGGTTCTGATTAAATAAATCACATTTCTGTGACAGAATACAGTGCTAAAAAGGAGTGGCTGCAGTGATAATATTACATGTACATAGCTATTATGGTTTATTTCTTTGGTTTGAGACAGGGTCTCATGCAGTCCAGGATAGCCTGAATTATTTTCTACAAAACCAAGGATGGTCTTGAACTTTGATCCTTCTGCCTCCACTTCCTGATTGCAGTCATGCACCACTATATCCATTTCATGCAATATTGAGGATCAAATACAAGGCTTCACTCGTGCTAAGCATTTTACCAACTGAGTTACATCCCCACCCTCCCAAAGATAAATTTATAAAGGAAAAACTCAAAACGAAGAGAACAGTATATTTCCTATTTTTGTAAGAAAAATTTTCACATACATATTTGATATATGTAGTACAGGGTTGGTGTCCCTGGGGGAGGGGCATCTGGGTATTTGAAGGTTTCAGGGACACTAGTTATTGTTTAGACATTTACACTATTGATTTATTCAATCACATTCAAGTTCACACATTACATTTTTATTTCACTATATAATTAATCAGAATTAAGTCATTTCTGAATTAATGATGGGACTAGAAATCCAGAGTGGCATTTGGACATGGTGAGAAGAGCCATAGAGAGCCACGGGCAGTTCTGGAGCTGGTGGTACAGCAGCAGAGTGGTGATTCATAAGGAAGGCCCAGAAAACAGTAGGAAGAGGAGGCCAAGCCACCAAAGGAGCCAGAGGCATCCAACTCACCAGGGAGCAGCATGGGAGGATTGAGGGGGCGATATATGTGAGGGTAGTCCCTAGGTAGCCCGTCTTTCCACTAGCTTCTAAATGGTTCTCTTCTCATCTCCATCATGTCTCATAAGTTTCCGGGGTTATTGATAGACTGAGTCTCAAATTTTTTCAATAATTAATTTATTTTTATTTTATGTGATTGGTGTTTTGCCTGCATTTATGTTTGTGTGAGGGTGTCGGATCCCCTGAAACTGGAGTTACAGACAGTTGCAAGCTGCTATGTGGGTGCTGGGAACTGAACCCGGTCCTCTGGAAAGAGCAGTCGGTACTCTTAACCACTGAGCTATCTCTCCAGGCTGATTCTCAGATTTTTTTGGAAGTACAGATATCTATATTTTTTTTTATCACAGCCCCTGAGCTGGTATTCTCATGTTTGCCTCCCCCCCCCC
>CABHPP010041379.1:0-10806 GCA_902168425.1 Peromyscus attwateri | reverse complement strand
TCTCTCTCTCTCTCTCTCTCTCTCTCTCTCTCTCTCTCTCTCTCTTTCTTCCTCTGTCTCCCTGTCTCTGTTTCTCTATCACTCTCTTTCATACATACATACATACAGATGGGGAGGAACATGGGTGTTTCCATGGAATTTAAAAGCTAGTTTTTCTCCTCTTTCGTAAGGGGATTTTAGCTCATCAAACTGGGGCACAATATTATCACACTAGCCATAAAAGGGGTGGTATCTTCAACTGGCAAACCTGTAAGATGCTCACTCATTAGCTGGTACTGACACAGAGTTGGCCAAGTGAAATACTCCAACTCGGAGCAGAAGCTGCTTGCCCTCCTAATACAGTTTGCCTAAACTTATATAATAGAAATATCAAGAGGCAAAATAAAGCAATTGTTAAAAACTTCTTAAAGTTACACTACTCACTTTCTCTCTGCCTAAGATGGCTCTTTTCTCTTCCCTCCTGGGATAGCTCCTGTGAATACTTCAGGTTACATATGGGCCTCTTGTAGGAAACCTTTATTAACAATCAGAGGGAATCATTCCTCCTTCCTCTGTTACACCATGGTGTAGGTATGCACTTACATATATTTTTCCAGTAGTTTCTTCTAAACATTGAAACACCAATTACATAACAACTAGGTCATTAGTATTAATAAATTAACACTTGTTGAGTAAATATGGTCGAATAAACAACAGTTAAAATTTATGCATGTAGTGATGAAACATTTAAAATCAATGAATATATTTTAACACATGCATTCTAAAGTATTATATCAAAAACAATTATATGGAAAGTATATTAAATGAAAGCATAGGCTAGCATAATTTATAACAACTATCAAGATATTAAGCAATGTACAGTAAACACATTTTATCAATTTCTAAAGGCAAGCCTGAGTTTTAAAAAAAATTACATTTTAGAACCTCTAATGTGCCCCACATTTACATATGTATAGCATGGGCTATCACAATTCAGATATTTAGTTTGGCAGAAATATTCAGAGAGGAATTTCTGTGGGTGGTAAAATCTTGTTTTGAAGGTATGGTGATGGTGAAGAATAAAGACATTCAAGATAACATTTATAGAACAAGCAAGTTGAGTGCAGACCCCCAAAATAGAAGCATCCTCATTCTCCATCCAACTGTTCATTCAATCAAAATGTTTTCTGAGCATCTAATATGTACCCAGGACTAATTTCAGTGAATGAGACCGATAAGAGTCTGCTCTTGAAGAGCTTTCCTGATAGGAAATGTTGAGAGCAATGTCCAAGAAAGATTCGGTGAGAACATGAAGAAGGGAAGTGATAGGAGAAGTGGAAGATAAGGGATGTGTTTCAAAAGTAAGAGGTGCAGAGCTTTTGACTGATGAGGTCTGTTGTGCATTGGGAAAAACAAGAAGCTTAAGAGGAGCCAGGATTTTTTTCCCTCAGAAAAATGAATGTTAATGAACAATATGTGGTATAAGAAATGTGAAATTGCCAGGTGTTGTGGCAGATGCCTTTAATCTAAGCACTTGGGAGACAGAGGCAGGCTGATCCCTGTAAGTTCCAGGCCAACCTGGTTTATATAACACGTTCTGGAATAGCCAGGGCTACATAATAGGAAAAAAGGAGAAAAAAATTTTAGAGGTTTTGAGTTTTTGCTATGCTTTGAGAATGTATGTCAGATATATACACACACAATTCAGCTAGTATGGAGACAATAGTTAAAACACAGATATCTGCACACTACAGTGAATGACCTTTCCATCATGTAAAATCATTAATCACAGAGAGAATTTTAGATTCTCTATAATAAAGGTGTCAATGAATAAGGAAGGATGGTTGAAGAATAATTAAAATGCTCATTAGTTCAATTACATCTGTATGAAAGGATCTAAGTTAAGGTAAATATTTTAGGTTTTTTTTTCTCTTTTGGACATCATCTCGTATAGCCCAAGCTGACCTTGAACACAGCACAGAGCCACAGGGTACTCCACTGCCCAAGTGCTGGTGTTGCAGACCTATGACAATAGGCCCAGCTTTACTAAGACTTTCAAAGGGAAACTGATACACAGCTCACATACTACATAATTAACAATATAGTGTGAAAATTAGAAATTCTGAATATGTGTAAAGTTATTTCTATGAAAATTAAGTGACATTTGAATGTATTCAAGGAAAATTCAAAACAATTTTTACACCCAGTTAACCATTATCCCTCAATCATTCCATCTGTATTTTCATTTTAGATTTCATAAAATTTGCAGGCAAATGGATGGAACTAGAAAATATCATCTGAGTGAGGTAACCCAGACTCAGAAGGACAAACATGGTATATACTCACTCATAAGTCGGTACTAGATATAAAGCAAAGAGTAATCAGACAACAACCCACAACTCCAGAGAAGCTAACTGACAGGGAAGACCCAAAGAGGGATGCATAGACCACCCTGGGAAGGGGAAATAGATGAGATCTCCATGAGTAAACTGGGGATGAGGGGTGGGCAATGGAGGGTAGGGGATAGGGGATGAGAACATAAGGGAATGGGATGGTTGAGCTGGAACAGGGAGGGAGGGGGATACCATGATAGATACCATGATAGAGAGAGACATCATGGGGATAGAGAGAAATCTGGTGCTAGGGAAGTTGCCAGGAATCCCCAAGGATGACCCCAGCCTGGGCTACTAGCAATAGTGGAGAGGGTGCCTGAACTGAACTGGCTTGCCCCAGGGATCAGACCAGTGAATATCCTAATTGTCATCACAGAAATTTTCTCCAATGACTCATGGAAGCAGATGCAAAGATCCACAATCAATCACTAGACAGAGCTCCAGGAGTCCAGTCAAAGAGAGAGAAGAGGGATTCTATGAGCAAGTGCATCAGGATCATGATGGGGAAACCTGCAGAGATGACCAAACCAAACTAGTGGGAACTCATGAAAGTTGGATCAGTGGCTGTGGAGCCTACACGGGACTGGACTAGGCCCTTTGCATGGTGAGACAGTTGTGAAGCTTGATCTGCTTGGGAGGTCCCCTGGCGGTAGGATCAGAATCCATCTCTGGTGCATGAGTGGGCATTGTGGAGCATACTACCTATGATGGGACACCTTGTGCAGTCTTGAGGCAGGCAGAAGGGTTTGGACTTGCCTCTACTGAATGTGCGTTCTGTGGGAGGCCTTGCCTTCTTGTGGGAGGGAGTGAGGCGTGGGTAGGGAGGGGAGGCTGGAGGGGCAAGAGGAGGGAAGAGGAGGATCTTTGATTGGTGAAAAAAAAAATTTAAATAAAATAAATAAAAATCTATTATATTAAAAAAATCCATTATATTTAGTGGGATTTAAGAATCTTCATTGTCTTGTTTACATAGTTTTACTTCAGAACGTTTAATACTAATGAAATAGAACACAAAATTTGCTATGTTAAATGTGAAAATTTCAAAATTTCTCATTTTGATTTCTCTGTTCCATTTCATTTCATTAACTCTGTGAAGGAACTCTATGTACTTTCAGAGGATGGATATCAAAGAGTCACCATTTATTCATGAGTTATTAAGAAGTTCTATTTGTCTGAAGTTCTGAACATGGGTGTGATTTTTTTTCACATGCTGTGCCAATATATTTGGATATATTTGTATATAAAAATAAACTTGAAATAAACATTTGTAACCTAAGCATAAACCACCCTAACCAGAAATCAATATTTTACATTTATTCAACTTGTTGCTCTAGATAGATACATGAGTTTTAATTCCTGATTTATGATCAATTAAGAACACGACCACAGTGGAAAAGCATGAAATTTTTAAATCAATATTTAACATGTGACTAATTTTTCTTGGTATATAGAGTCATTGCTAGAATTTTATGCAATGACACAGCACATTTTTAAAATCTGTATTTATAAAGAACATAAATCTATTATATGGGAATTATTCTTTATAATTTAAAAAACTACATATTTATAGTGAAAATACTTTGTTATATGTAGTACTAATCTACCTCTCATGTGTTTTGGTAGTTGCAAAAGCATTACTCTGTAAAGGTGTGTTGAGGATGGTGATAGTTTTCACAGTATAATCTTACTTAGAATTGATGTAAAAACAATGTCAAGCTTTGTGTTTAATTAGTAAAGCAGCCCACTGCCTAGCTAAACCAGAAAGACTTCTGTATTAGAAGGAGAGAAGATTGTGCCTAATTTAAGCACAATGACACAACAATTGATTCATCATCCTGACCAGTGAATTCTCATTTGCAACAAAAATAAGAAAATGAAGAGCAAACTCTGAATAAGAGTGATGAAATGTTGCTTTTAGGTAACTTTAATTATTAAAGACATTGAGAACAGGTGAGAAAACAGGACCGAGAAAGGGGCCTCTTTAGTCATACATTTCGCCACAACAGTTTCTTTTAATGTTATTTTCATTTAAAATATTTTTTGATGAAAAGAATTCATGTGTTAACAATCTTGACTAGATTTTTGAGTTTTTACATCACTATATTATTATATTAGGTACTATTGATAAATGCATACATAAAATTGTATTTTAATATTCACAGCGATTTATAAATGGGCATGTTATTCAAAAACACTCTTTTCAAAAGTCTAGCTATTCAACGGTAATATTTTACTTGTAAAAAAAAAAGCATAAAGGGGAAAGAGTTATTAAATATCACACTCACTTGACTTAAAATCTATAGCCCCCATGGAAGAATGTGAAATCATGGAAAGCAAACCAAAGTCTGCAATGTTTTTCTTAACATATTGCCTGCACCTGTATATAATTGTAATTTCCCAAAGCATTACTAAATAGGTCAAAGGTTGCAGAGTTGCTTCACATAGAAAGCCCTTTAAATCCAGAATGCTAGTGTCTCATTTTAAGCATACACTCAACCTGTGCCTAAAATTAGCAATGCAAGGAATGCTATCAGGTCGGTCATGATCCTGAATTGCCTGCTACCCAGAGGCACAAAAGAAGTCTTAAGCATGGGACCATTCAGGGAAGCTGTGAAATAGAGAGGAAGCAGGACCAATGAGACATATCAAAGTTCCAGTTTTTTTCTTAGCTCTGCAAAACTTTTTGAAATTCATCCTAAGGGAGAGGATACAGGAAATTGTGCAATATATTGCAAAGGCCATTAAACTCTTGTGTCTCCCAACAACCTAACACATGTGAGTCCTGGCATTCCAGAGAGTTGGGTAATGCAAACTTTCTATGCTTTTATTTTTGTGTATGTGGGAGATAGGCAGATAGATTTAAAATGTATTGTAATTGTTTACTTTTAAAATTCTAATATAAATTAGAAAAAGGTTGCTACATGACATTAAAAAAGTAGTTAAAGTTGGCACTGGTGAAGGAGAGAGGCAACATGATAAAGGAAGGCAAGGAGGTAGAAAATGCTGCATATCCTGTTTTATTTGGAGAATATACTGATAAGTGAATTAAGAATGCATACCAAAGGGATAGTTAGTAACACTTTAGTAAAATGAAAGTTAGTTAGTCAGAAATGAATCAATAAACATGACTCAAAGTAAATCATATGATATCATGCTTCTTGAAATCATCAGATGTGCACTAACATTTTCCTGAGAAGTCTTGGTGGCACCCACTAAGAACTTCATATTTATGCCCTGCTGGATAACTAAAAAGAAATTTCACATGGAATCTTTGCAGAAAATTTGGCACCCATCCTTTGTGTTCAGTGTCCACTGAAGTTCCTATTATTTTTTTTCTCTCTCGCTCTCTTTTTCATATTTGTAGAAACAGTCTATGGAAAGGTAACACTACCAAACTGGCTAAAAGTTGCTAAGAACTTTTTCTGTGTCAAATGTCATACAAAAGTAGATGAAAGTACAATTCAGCAATAATTGACTGGAAATAATTTCTCTTTACAGTAATATGCCTGGTATACTAATCAACCAACTCTAACTTACTCAAATGCGATTGAACTCCTATTTGATTGTTGTGAAGAATAAAGTAAAAATATGAAGAATCGATGTATTTTAAATTCCCAGGGATTATTTCTTAAAAAGGCAGCTCAAGAAGCAGTGTGAGATTTCAAAGTGTAGGCTGGCTGGCTGGATATACATGTGCACATGATATAAAAGAGTAATTGAAATAATAATAATAGTACCACAATTCAAGTCTTGACAGAAAACAATTGCAGTTGATTTTAATTTTATAAATTCCAGATCAACATAAGGGTTTCATTACCTGAGTATTGTTTTTCAAGTCACATGAGTTTTAAAGATGAGTACAAGCCATTTTATAGTCTGCTATA
Organism: Peromyscus attwateri; assembly: GCA_902168425.1. NCBI lineage: Eukaryota > Metazoa > Chordata > Mammalia > Rodentia > Cricetidae > Peromyscus > Peromyscus attwateri. Next base: position 4,550 of record CABHPP010041379.1, on the reverse strand, counting down.
TGAACTTCAATCACAATAAGACACAGGTAAAAATATTTGTTCTGCATCTTTTACATGCACTTGGTGACATCATTATCCACATATATTTTTTTTTGTATGTCAACTTTGGGAAAATTTCGAGAGCACAGTGAATCACTGGAACACTATATAAAATTTAAGATTATGACATCATAGAGTGGTAATACCGAATTTTTTTTGAGAAGGATACATAGCAAACCAATTCAACATCTGAATTAAATTACATACATACAATTTGTATGTTTAGAAATATTTTTTCGTTCATGTCGTTTTGCTCTTCATTTTAGATACGTTCTTTGTCCTTTGTCTAGAAAGTTGATATTCAATCTGATAGCATAACCAATCAATCTCTCTGCTTTTGCGATTTTCTGGTCACAACCCTCATCTAAGTCACACATGGCACAGGAGACAAAGTCTCTTGTCATCCCTCAACTATGCCAAATCTCCAAGTCCCCATGACTTTCCTTCACTGTGTATTTTTATGTTGATGAACACATTGAATAATACTGGATGGACAGCTCAAAAATCCTGTTTCTTCAGAAGCACTTGATCTGCAGGAGTGCTTTACAGGTGCTAACAATAGGCTGCCCAGTGACTCAGTAGTTGCCCACGTCTTTCAGATAGTTCCCCTTTTGTAAGCAATATTAGGGTGGTACAACCAAACGCCTACTCTCACATATCTCCTTCCTAGGTTTATGACCCAAAATTCTGTTATTTATGTTCTTTGTGTTTTAATTTTCTCCCCTAGCCATTTTTTGTTTTTTAATTTAATTTTATTTAAATAACATCTTGTCATTTATTTTACATACCAATTGAAGTTTGCCCTCCTTCTTCTACCCCCCTTCCCATTTACCCCCTTCCCCATCCACTCCTCCTCCATCTCCATTCAGAAAGGGGTAGTGCTTTGTTTAAATCCATGGGAGGTCTCCTAGTATTTTTTATTCTTGCCCTTATCTCTTCCTTGTAGCTGCCCAACTTCAAAAGAAGGCACAAGTAGATCAAACATACGAATATTTGATTTGAATTAAACAGTTTTAAGTTTTTATTAGATTCTATTCATGGGATACTGGCTTTCACATCCCTTTACAGGTATATTTATCTTTCCTTTTGGGTTGTCATGTTTTAATGCATAATACTTATTTAAATTGTGCTCTGATGATAAATAATAAAAGAACAATCCTTCTGGTAATTTGAAATGAGAGAGAACACCATAACCCAAATCTCTCTCTCTTCCCTATGTCCTTCCTCCCTCCTTCTCTCTCCCTCTCTCTCTCTCTCTCTCTCTCTCTCTCTCTCTCTCTCTCTCTCTCTCTCTCTCTCCTTCTCCCCCTTCTATGTGTGTGTGTGTAAATTGCCACATTTTCTTAAAGATTAAATAATCACAGAAAATTTTAAACTTGAGTTAAAATATGAAGATTTCTAGATATTTTACATAGAAATAAAAAAATTCCAATCTTCTTCAATTTTTCAATCTTTGCACCTGGTAAAAACACACATGCAAAAAAAAAAAAAACCCCACCATTCTTTTTGTCCTAGTGAAAGTTTTAAAAGTCCAGAGAGACAGTCTCTTGATACTTACAATTTCCTATCATTAATCCACTTCTGGATCCGAAGAAATACTTTTGAATGACCTCATTTTTTTATTCTTTTATGAATGACTAGCTTTGATGGGGGATCTTGAGTCCTAATGGTAAGTTCAAAGACGGATTCCCAAATTTAAAGTGCAAGCGACTGTTAAAGTGAGCAAAGGGGGAAAGAACCACGCTAACGTCTCAGCTCAACTTTAGGCGCTCTTACTCTTGCAAGTGCCTCAAGCTTACAATCTACTTTGGGGTGTGTGTGTGTGTGTGTGTGTGTGTGTGTGTGTGTGTGTGTGTCTATGTGTCATGGTGAGTTTGTGTTTCCTTAATTTAATTCCTCAATTCTTGTGTATTCTGTAACTGGCGTACAGGGTTTTCTGGGTTGTGATCTTATATAGAAATCTGGAAATGTTTGAAATCCAGGAGGCCAGATGCAGAGACCCTGCTGACCAATCAATCTTCTCGTGCACCTGAGAGCCCGGTTATTGCTCGAGCCTTCCTTTAGTCGTCCAGAGCTGCCCCTCAGAAATGACCTTGACCCTGTGTGCCAGTTTATTTTATTATTACTAACATCAAGCATTTTGTTCCTTGTTACCTGTTACTGTTCTTCTATATTTATTTATTTCCCAGTTTCTAAAAAGCACTTAGTGTGAGAAAAACCAAAAATAAAAAGCATTGATGCAATTCTTTTAATTCTGTAGTAGATATTACACACAAAGGACATGCTTTATTAATATTTTATCTTTTCTGAAATGATGCTAAGTTTTGATGAGGATTTGTGTGCTTTTGTAACAACAACAAGCAATTTGGGTGTTTTTTTTTTTTGAATTTATTTTATTTTATTTTACAATATAATTCAACTTTACATATCAGCCATAAATTCCCCCTTTCTCCCTCCTCCCGTCCCGCCCCCCTCCCCCCGGCCCACCCCCCATTTCCATCTCCTCAAGGGCATAGACTCCCCCGGGGATTGAGATCGACCTGGTGGAGTCAGCCCAGGCAGGTCTAGTTCCCTCCTCCCAGGCTGAGCCTAGGGTCTCTACTAAGACCCAGGTTTCAAACAGTCAATTCATGTACTGAGCACAGGGCCCGGTTCAAATGCCTGTATGCCTCTTAAACAGATCAAGCCAATCAACTGTCTCATCCATTCAAAGGGCCTGATCCAGTTGGGGGCCCCTCAGCCATTGGTTCACAGTTCATGTGTTTCTATTCGTTTGGCCATTTGTCCCTGTATTCCATCCATCCCTGGTCCCAACAACTCTTGATCACATAAACCCTCCTCCTTCTTGCCTATTGGACTCCCGGAGCTCCACAATTTGGGTGTTTTTTAAACTGTAATCTGTGACTGTTTGACTGTTGGTGTATTTTTCTCTGTTCCCAAGAGTCCAAAATCTTCAGCAGAAAAAGGAAGTAAAAATATCCAGATAGTGGAATATAAGTGAAGGTGAATTTATTTAAAAATCCCCTGGAAGTTCTCAGTGCTCCCAGTTGAAGTGCAAATATAAAGAGAAAGGCTCTTCTATATTTAACTTTAAATAAAGCATTAATTATACGACATTACCTGTCTCAATTTCAAGACTATGTCCTCAAGCAATAAACTACATTATTTGTGTTGGTTCTTGAATTTAGTAAAGATGCTGATTGGTACTAAACAGGAAAAATAGAAAGGTGTGTGTGTGTGTGTGTGTGTGTGTGTGTGTGTGTGTGTGTTTACCTGGTTGGGCAGAAGAGAGAGAAGAGACACAGGCAGGGAGGAGAAAGTTAAAGTATGAGTGGGAGAAATGGAAAGATGGATGGAGGAGGGACAGAGAGACTGACTGCAGAATAGATTTCTTGGAGAAAACAATGTTCATCATCTTTCCTGTTTCATTCCAGACATTCGGCACAGCTGTGGATGAACCTACAGAGGTACAACTTTGGATTTAGGCGAGATGCTAATACTCAAGTGCTGAGCTGTATAGCTCATCTTTTAACGTTCTGTCAATTTTCCTTGTTAACAGAGGACAAGAGTAACATGTCTACCTTACGCGACTTCAGGAAGAGAATATCCAGAACAAACTTAACTTTCATGTTGCGATGCATTATCTTAGGGTGTAAATTCCCCTCATACTTGAGCAGAAAGTGCAACTGACCACTGAGCAATGTCCCAAATCTTGTCACTAACATTCTAAGAGAAAACACAACTCAGAGTTTTCCCCGTGTTTGTGCTTCATGTCTGATGGTTGCTTCGTTTCTGCTTGCAGTCCTCTAAGGCTATGGCTGCCGTTTAAGTCTGGAACCCTAGTATATTTAGGTCTCTCCCTTATGTATTAGGTGTTGCGACTGTCTTATCTCAGTTGCATTTTCCTATTACACAGCTCTGATTTTTTTTTCCCTCTGTGTAACCTGTTTCTTTTGGAGTTCACACTGTATGTGTTCTGTTTTCAAGTCTTTATGCCCTTCTGCAGGGAACCATGGAGTTGGCCTGGCCTAGCTGTCTTGAGAGGCATGCATCATAGGATTTTCAGGTTAGAGTCCATGGCTCCTGGGGCACAATGTACCTTCCAGTTCCCGAGAGACTGATGCACTCCTTCAGGCAGTGAAGTGTTCAGGCCACTTTGTGTTTCTCTGTATGTTTCCTTAGAAGTCAAGGAGGCATGGAAACTTGACAGGACAATTGGTCTTAGACATTAATCTTTTGTACCCTGTATGACATGCAAACTTCACTGTATCCTGGCAACTACAACTGTACTGATATGAGAAATTGCCATTATATTCTGTTTCTGATAAAGGTATAAAAGACCGATTTCTGCAGGGCGGTGGTGGCGCACGCCTTTAATCCCAGCACTCGGGAGGCAGAGGCAGGTGGATCTCTGTGAGTTCGAGGCCAAGCCTGGTCTACAGAGCTAGTCCAGGACAGGCTCCAAAGCTACAGAGAAACCCTGTCTCGAAAAAAAAAAAAAAAAAAAAAAA
>CABHPP010041378.1:1392-23526 GCA_902168425.1 Peromyscus attwateri | reverse complement strand
CTCTAGACACCCAGTTTCAGTTCATCAGTGAAGCAGCTCTCTTTATTCGAACAAACATGGGCTTATACACCCCTCCAACAGCAGGAGTCAAGGAACGGTTACTCTGTATCCAGAGGCAAGGCAGACACTGTTTTCCAAACAAGAAAAAACACAGGAGAACTGATCCCCAGCACTCTCCAGAACCCAACTGCACATTTTCACATAAACAACTTAACTGGGACAGGACAAAAAAGGGCATTTAAGATTAAGGCAGCAAACTTATTGCTGCCGACACCTAGGAATGTAAATAGAGCTTTGGGGTGAAGGTGGAATGCTATTCCTGGAAGGTCTCTAGTAGTCTGTGTTTAGGAGGCTAGGGTTTTGAGGAGTCACTATTGAGAAGTAGTTGAAACTTAGAGGTAGTAGATCCAGGGCAAGGGGATCTCCCTCCAAAAGAGTTAAGATACATCTTTAGACATGATGGTAATATAAAGTTCAAGCATGGCCATGCAAAGACCCCTCTGGCTTACTGTATTGGTATGATTATTTTCCCCAAAACATGCCTCCATCATTGTAGCCCACCAGGAGGATGTCTCTATAAGGCAGCAGGGTAAATCTGTGAGATGATGAGTTTTCTAATGAACTTGATTTAATCAGCTCACTATCTTTGTGTATGTGTCAAATGTCACATTGAATAGGTTAAATACAGGTTTGATTTTTCTTAGTAAAGCTGTCTGCCATTTGCAGAAAATTGAAGAATATCAGGCAGACCTCACTTTCATTCTTTATAATCAATGCTTTCCTCCTCCCTTTACAAAGTGCCATTTGGATCATGGTTTGAGCACACCCGTGCCTGGCTGTCCATGAGAAAAAGAGACAACTTCCTGCTACTGAGCTACGAAGACATGAGAAAGGTAACATTGCTACAGCAATCACAAAGCCTCTTATAAACTTAACCCATGCATTACCTCACATTCTTCAGTATCCCCATTTTAGTGTTAGGCTAATGAAGAGTCAATAAAAGTGAGAATATGTCCCATGTCCTTTATTGAGCTGCATCTGACATTTTCTCTCCAGTCTCCTTGTCTATCCCCACAACTTCTTTACCCTGCTCCCCCATGGGGTAGGATGGGGTAGCTCACATTGCACTATAGGTCTTTGGATTCTGTCTATGCAACACATTCCATACACCTAATAACCTAGTGGTCAGTGGGGAATGGGTAAAGCAGTGTCATTCCACTGTTGAGCCCAAATGCATGTCATCCCCTCTTGATAGCAAGAAGAGAGACAAACGCAGGAAACCCATCTGTGAATCCTGGGAGAGCACAAGTGCTGAAGTTTCATGAACAGCACTGAGTGATACACACATCTAACTAGGCATGTACAGGATGTAGCCAGTCAGGGATGATTGTGTCCTGTGCTCTGCAGTACAGAGGGTTCTGCATGGTGGGCTAGAATATACTGGAGAATCCAAAACTCTTAGTATAGAATATCTAAAATGTCGCAACATTTACTAATGACATATGTCTAAATAGACTGATAGGCCATATCCTTATCAGATCATTGCAGGTTTCATTTCATTGAATGTCCAACATACAGTTAGCAATATGTTCAAGTACTGTGTATGTGTCTAACATATCTTTCATTTTAAACATAAAAAAATATATCTTGGCAAGGCATCACATGACTCTAAAACTAGCACTAGGAGAGAGAGAGTCAGAGTCTGGGGTTCTAGGTTATTCTTGTTTGTATAGTGGATTTTAGGTCAACCTTGGCTAAAAGAGACATTGATTCAAAAGATCATTAATTAAAATAATTTTAAGATCATTTGCATTTTTATTTTCATTTAGTTAAAAAATTCTCCCTCTACTGATGGACACATAATAATGACACCAAGCACATAAGCATAAAAATATTCACATCTGATCAGCAACTCAAAAGTTTAAGTAGTTTGGAAGTTATCAGTGAAAGGTAATCGTCACTTATATATCACAGGTAAAAATATCAATTGTATCTTTTACTGAACAAGAAAAAAATTGTGCAGTCTATCAGAGAAAACACTTGCCCATCCTTAGAATAGTTCAAAAATTTAGTTAAGGAGGAAAAGAAGCAGTCTTACAGCCACTGTGTACCTTTGAGAAGTAAACTCTGGTGATGATGAAGATTAATGATAGCTGTAACTTCTTTGTTTTCGTTTTTATTTCTCTTACAACATTTTTTGTTATTTAAAACAATTTTTAAATTTAATTATATTTTGATCATATTCTTTCTCTCTCAAAATTTCTTCCAAGTTTTCTCTTTCTCCTTACCCACACAACCTTAAATTCTTTCTGAAAAAAACAAACAACATCCAAATAAAACAAAATTCCCCCTGAAAAAAAAAAACAAAATAAAACAATAACCAAAAAAACCACTAAACTGCAACCAAATAAAAGCACACACACACACACACACACACACACACACACACACACACACACCTACACAGAGAGAGAGACAGAGACAGAGACAGAGAGACAGCGAAATAAAACTGTGGATTCTATAAAATGTTGATCAACTACTCCTTCACATGAAGACTTTCCTGGAGTGGTTGATATATCCAGTGCAACTTCATTGGAGACTGTGAATTTTTCCTCTACCAGCAGGTATAAATAACAGTTCAATTGTTAACTAACCTTTACCCTAGTGGCTAGATTTTCACTATTGATTTCTTTAAAATATAACAAAATAAAGTACAATATGATAAAATAATATTATGACCTCAAAGTTGGACAAGACAAACCAACAGAAGGAAAACAGCACAAGAGAAGGCACAAGCAGAGACCCACATGTTCAAACATCCAGGAAGTCCATAAAGTCACTCAACTGTAGACCCTAACATATAAGCAGATTATAGGTGCAGACTGGTGTGGCACTTCTCATGCTGCTCCAGTCTGTGGGTTCATATGAGCTTTTTTATTTTCATATGGATTTTCATATTTTCTTAGTGTCCTCCCTCCTTTCTTCCTCTTCTTCTTCTTCTTCTTCTTCTTCTTCTTCTTCTTCTTCTTCTTCTTCTTCTTCTTCTGAGTTCTTTGAGCTCTAAAGTGAGAGATTTGATAGAGACATATCATGTAAGGCTGATTGTTCAAAATATTTCAAATTCTGTGTATTGTCTGTCTGTGGATCTCTATATTTGTTCCCAACTGCTTTGGAAGAAATCGTCTCTGATGATGGCTGAGCAAGGCACTAATCTGAGCACAGCAGAACACCATACAGAGTCCTTTAGTCACTAATTTTTTAGACCACTATTATTTGGTTTTACCCTAAGTTCCCAGGCTATCTAGTCTGTGGTCACAAGAGCAGTGTCAGTTATGTGTTCCATCTCACGGAGTGGGCCTTAAATAAAATCAGTTATTGGTTGGTTACTTCCATGAGATTTCTGGCAACATTATCCTAGCACATCTTGCAGGTGGGACTATGTAATTGGACATTTCTTGTCCTAACTGCCTGGTCTTGAATAACCAACTCAGAGCCTAAATGTAAATTATAAATGCTTGGCTGACAGCTCAGGCTTGTTACTAGCTAACTCTTACCTTTAAATTAACCCATTTTTATTAATCTACGTATTGGCAGGTGTCTCATAGCTTTACCTATCTTCTAGAATTTCTTGCTTCCTGGCTGGCTGGCTGACATCTCTCCTGAATCTGCTTTCCTTCTTCCCATCATTCTCAGTTTGGTTTTACTTCCAACTTCCTGCCCAGCTACCAGCCTGTCAGCTGTTTATTAACCAATGTGAGTAATATACATAGTGTAGAAAAGGATTGTTACACAAAATTTTCCCCTTTTTGTCTAATTAAAAAGCAAAGTTTTAACCTTAATATAGTAAAACTATATACAACTAAAGCAGTTATTAAGTAAAAAATACAGTAACAATATCTAATCCATTTACCTTTGGCAAAATTAGAGAAAATACTTATCTATCATATCTTGGTTTGTCTAAACTTTTGTGTCTAATTTACTTTCTATTATAACTAAGGAAAACTATGATTATAACTATTTAGTCCTCAATTCTATCAAAGACCCCAGAAGTGTGAAAAGTTACCTAATGGCAGGGACATCAGGTTGCCTGGACAGTCACCCAAAGTTCATCTGTAAGATTTGGTGCATCCAACTCTGACCTACTGTTCAAGCATATCTGCTGGGCTTTCCTGTGAAGCAGAGAATTTTGAAGGACTTTCCTACACTATCTTGGCAAAGTTCAGCAGTCACCTTCCTTGCATCCTCCCAGTCCAGTTTAGACAGTAACTGTTAGTAGTTGAGGCAAGGGAAGTTTCTTTACCCCCATGGCTACCTTTTACCATAAAAAAAAACCAAACTCCATATGGAGTTTCTTCGATACCCATCATCCTCTTTGAAGTAATTGGTGCTGCCAGAGCAGACATGTCACACTGTCAAGAAAAGTCTAAGTTCTTAAAATATTTTAAATATCATATTATTTGAAGTGTTTGAAGATTGCCTATCTATCTATCTGAAATATATCTCTGTATACCTAGAAGGCCTAAGTAACATGATTATAAGTTTGCTGGATCATCTCAGCCAGTAGCCCTGAAGTTGTTCTGATGCAGAACTAAGAGGGAACTACAACAGAAGCACTCTCAAATATTGCACCATCTGGGTTACTCTTTCCCATTGGAAATTTTTCAGGAGGTCTTTCCTTATTCAAACCTGATTTTTATTAACCCAGAATAAATCCCTAGCCTCTCATTTCCTGTGGAAATAAAAGCAGATCCTCTTTCTCAAAGTAACATATGTTTTAACTTAAATTTTGATATCAAGATATTTTGAAAATGTATAGGTTTGTTTAACCTAGAAGCTTTCATAATCAAATATCTCTTAACAGTTATCATTTGTTGATGAGTAGTCAAAAAAATTAAGACAACACAATAACAGACAGTATCCAGACTCTCTGTGTGTTTTCCATATTTATGTGGCTTTTTATTTAAGGAATTTACTTAGTTTTAAAAGTATATTTTTTAATCAAGGACTATATATATTCTTTTTTCTCTCTCCCAAGCATATGCATTTTTATACACACTGTGAACTGTTTAGAGGCTCTTTTGTCTGAATCTGTCCTTGCTGCACATTGATAACCTTTTCTGTCTGCATGAACAAAAAAACTGCAGTGTAACTTAAATCATGGCATATGGGTGCTAGCTCTTCCCTCTTGATTCACTGGGAGTCTAGTCTCATGGCAGAGGCACGTTTACCACCAGCATTGGGAGCCATGTTTACTTCCTGATCTCTGGGAAGTTTCTAGGTCCATGCTACCACAGAGTAGCATGCTGCCAGTTGCTCATAAACACCATATAAGTTTTTGGTAGTAGGGCCTCTTAAAAGAGCCACTCCCCATTTTTGCTGCTAGCACTAAGCCAGAAAGCCATTTCTTAAAGGAGCCATCCATGTGCTCACTGCCAGCAAATAGAGCCCACTGAAGAAAAATTACTACCAAGAAGCCATGTTTGACAATTCTTGTATATTTGTATCCTTTCTTAAGCTTTGTCATTTTTTATGTGGAAATTTCGACACACATTGGAATGCCATATATAAAGGGACCTTTTCTGTACCAACTGCCTAGTCCCAACTAACCAACTCAGAGGCTGAATATGAATTATAAATGCTTGGGTGATAGCTTAGGCTTGTTACCAGCTCAATCTTACATTTAAATTAACCCATTTCCATTAATCTATGTAATGTCAGGTGGCTCGTGGCTTTACCTGTCCTCTAGCATGTCTTGCATCCTGGGTGGTTGGCTGGCATCTCTCCCGACTCCACCATCCTTCTTCCCATCATTCTCAGGTTGGCTTTCCGATATAACTTGCTGCCCAACTACCTGCCTGTCAGCTTTTTATTAACCACTGTGAGCAATACATTTTCATAGTATAGAAAAGGTTGCTGCACAACAGACACCATTGTAGATCAAAGGATTTGTGGCTGGCTTCATGTCTACATTTCTCTTTTGATAGTGTGCAAAGTGCATTCCTGTAACAAAGTTGCTGGAAAGTAGGGATGAAAGCTCTATGTAGTTGCCAGCCAAGCAACTCAAAGTTTGATAAGTTATGAAGGTGTTGTCTTCAGCAATAGGGCCTTGCTGTCAGTTTGTGAAGAGCAGCCTATACCATGTGTTGTTAGGGGTTCCAATGAGGTATATTTGGCCAACAACTCAATTAGATGTAATCAATCCCAGTAATAGAAAATTCCTTTGGTAACAAGAGATGGCCATTTGGAACACCATCTCCCCCATTATTAGATCATATTATTTAGATAGTTCTCATATATATATATATATATATATATATATATATATATATATATATTAGGTTGCATATGTTCCCTCAAATTTCCCTTAATTTTAGCTGTGTCTCCTCATAGTCCCTCCTCCAAGTCTCTCTCCTTTCGCCCTCTCTACTTAATCCTACCATGCCATCACTTACCCATTCATCCATAATTTACCCTCTATGTTTACATTTTTTAATAGTTATTACATGCTGAGGGGACTTTCATTCCAAATTCAGCCTATTTGGTGTTCTGTATGCTTCTTTCACTTTGATAGGCATGTCCTTCTTTAGGTTAGAGAAATTTTTTACTATGATTTTATTGAAAATATTTTCTGTGCCTTTGATCTGGGTTTTCTTCTTTTTCCGCTATTCTTATTATTAGACTTGTGTCTAAAAATAGTGTCCCAGATATCTGAATGTTTTGTGACAGGAATTTTTTAGATTCAACCTTTTCTTTGACAAATGTATCCATTTCTTCTATGTTGTCTTCAATGTCCGAGATTCTCACATCCATTTCTTGTATTGTATTCATGACACTCACATCTGAGGTTCCGTTTTGAGTTCCTAAGTTTTTCTTTTGCAGATTTCATTCAATTTGGGTTTTCTTGATTGATTCTGTTTCCATTTTCAGGTCAGTGGTTTTATTCATTTCCTTCCACTGTTTGTGTTTTCACAGATTTCATTATGGGTTTTATTTTGTCCCTCTTTAAGGACCTCTATTCTCCCCCTACAGGCTATTTTAGGGTGCCTGTTGTAGTATACTTGCTGGGTTCTAGTGAAGACATACTATCTTGGATGTTACTGACGGTGCTTTTAGGTTATCATATAGTTATCTGGGATTGGGAAAACTGTAATTCTAGGTGGTGATATCTGATCTTGTCTTCGTTGGGTTAGTGTTACCTTCCTTAATTTTTGTTGCTCTGTCTGGTACTTAGGATAGTGTGGTGGCTATGTGTTGGTAGGAAATTCTTCTGGGATCCTGATAAGTGTGGCCACTGGGAGTTCCAGGTAAAATGTTTCCAGATATAGAAAGCTGACACTTAGCAATGGGGATCATCTAGGAGTAGGTCATAAGAAGGTCCACAGGAGGGAAGAGAGCAGAGTTTTCTACAGGAGCTGCTTAGTTAGTCACCTGAGAATGGGGCCACTGAGTGAGGTCAGGCTACGGCAGAAGGTTCAATATAAAGCTGTGAATAAGACTGAGGAGTAGACTTGGAAGAATGGAGGGAGAGATGAAGATCTGCAGTTAGCCTATTGGCTTTCCTGGTTAGAGTGGCCTGTAGATGCTTAGGGAGTGTGTTCTGGATTTCAGGATTTGCTAGGACAAAGCAATGAGTAGGGAGAAGAAACTTTGGAGGTTAATCTTTGTGTTATTCACATGAGACAGTTACATTTAGTGAAGGGAGACTGTAGCATGTGTTCCACACAGAGCTGGGAAGGTGACTAGGAGACTGCACTTGAAGGAGCAAATGGAGAGGTGAAGATCTGCATTTAGCCTAACTGCTTCTCTGCCCAGCTTGGCCTGTGGGTTCCCAGGGAATGCATGATGGACCTGAGGTGTGGAACAAATCAATGCATTGGTTTAGGGATGTTATGTGTGGTTTGGAAGATCCACTAGAAAAAAAATCCTCCTTTTTTTTTTATTAAGGGGAGTCAAAAAAATGATTTTTAATGAAAAATGTTAAGGAGCATCTAAAATAGGAAATTGCATTATTCAAAAGGAATTTGATCTCTTAATGGTATAATCCAGGAACAGAAAGTTTCCACATAAGTAGCATTGCAAAAGACTCTTTTGTCTTTTATAAAATCCTTTATTTTCTCATCATAAAATTCAATATTCCCCAGGAAGCTTCTTTACTAAGATGTCTCTGTTGTATGGTAGTGCAGTTTCCTGTAAGTCCTCCTGTCCAACCATTCAACACATTCTTTTCTGTTATTGCCATGTTTGTTTACCTTCCCATGATATATTAACTAAATCTGTGATAAAATATGTAATAGAAGTTTTGAGACAATGATACCCTTAGGCCCCCAGGAAAAAGCTGGAATTCAAAGCAAAATCCCAGATTCTGTCTTCTTATGACTATTTTCTAGTATTAACCCAGTTGTGGCAGTTGGCAGTTGTAATTCCAGAACATGGGTATCTGAAGCATGAAATCTGTGAATGTGATGTCCATCTGAGTTACACCATGAGATAAAGCTCAAAACAAACTAATATCTCCCAGAATTACCCCAAGTAATAATTATTGAGATCAGTCTTATGAAAGTGTGAAACTATAATATTCTCATTTACCCATAGGATATAGTATTACATGGTATAAAAAATAACCTCTCTCAAATTCTTTGTTCACATTGCCTTCATTCGCATGGGTCATTATCTAGAATTATTTCTATAAATCTCTTTGAACATCACAGGGTAGGTTGGGCATAGTGATGCACACCTTTAATGCCAGCACTTAGGTGGCAAAGGCATGTAGGTGGATTTCTGACCTCTTTGAGCTTGAGGTCAGTCTGGTCTCCAGAGCACCTTCCATCTCACCAGACAGGGCTCCATAGTGATATCCTCTCTCAAGAAAAAACATCCCAGTACATTTAGTAGGTGGGTTGTCACACACCTGTGAACTCATCACTACAGAGACGGAAGCAGGAGGATCAAATGTTCAATGACTTCATCCTCTATGAAGTAAGTCTGAGAACAGCATTGGTTATATGAGACCCTGTCTCTAATATCCTCTCCTCCCTAGAAGAAATTCCAGCCTCTGTCTTTTAGGTCCACAGATCAGCCACACTGAAGCTCACTAAATATAGAAATGCTGTGTGGGATTCCTACCCTCTCTACATGGCCTGTTTCTTTCTGAAATCCTTTTCAATGTTTTCTCATTTCAAGTTGCCATTTCTTCCTTCATGTCCCTTTTTCATCCTCCAGTGATAGTTCCCATCTCTGCCTCTGTTCTCTCAGAGCTTTCTGTTGATTACCTTCATTTTTGTTTCTTCTTCTTTTAGGACACAAAGAGCACAGTAAAGAAGATTTGTGACTTCCTAGGAAAAAAATTAGAGCCAGATGAGCTGGATATGGTCCTCAAGTACAGCTCCTTCCAAGCCATGAAAGAAAATAAAATGTCGAATTACAGTCTGGTCCCTGAAGATGTGGCTACTAATGATTTGGTTCTCTTGAGAAAAGGTGAAGAAATTTTCAAGCTTTAAATTATGTCAGAACATGTGGAGGACTTGTTATTCCAATGAGACTCACAGACTTTAGAGGGGAATCATTCCATGGTGACGAGGTTGGCTTCGGTATTTTTGAAAGATGAACACCTTGGGATTGCAGATCATTTTGTCCAATACCATAAATGGAAAACAAATGGGTAGACATGTTGCAGTAAGGTTTTGTAAGGCTCCCTGTATCATAGACCTCAACTCTAAAGGAAACAGTGTGTGGGACCAAAGATATATCAGGGATGATAACCACAGAAAACCCTTCCATTCATGGCTGGAAAAGAGGTTGAACATGTCAAGATTGCTGTCCCACACCAGGCTGACCATAGACTCCATAAGACTAAGCAAATTATAAACCAGTATTACAACATTATGGTACTTGCCAACCTAAATTTGAATTGCTGCAGGATCAGGGCTACTCAGTTTGTTCTGAATTGCCTCTCCAGGTATGGGAATAGTCATCTTCTCTATGTCTGTGCTACCTCTCTATGCTGGTAGCAGATTGTGGGTGTGGTTTCACAGCTGTAAAGTTGAGAGCAACTTTACCAGAAAGAACCACACCTGGAGTGTCGCCTTTACCTAATTAGCAAATAATTGGTGAGATGGGACTGGGCATTGAAGAAGGAATGAATCATATGTCAGGTCTTTGGGGACAAGTAAAGAACATGGGTATAGACTCAAGAAGTGGAGAGTTATGGGTTTAATTTTCTTCTCCCAATTCTCTTGACATGCTTCAGACTTGAACTTCAATCCTCCTCTACTCTAGATTGTAAGGATCATGTCCTCAAATATAAAAATATCAGGAGTATACACATAGATAAGCAAATTAAAGTGGAGAGCAGATTACATTTAATCCAATATTCCTGGTGTCCTCACAAGGGGAAGTTTGGGCTCAGATCTGAGCACACACACATGTCACTTCAAGAATATTGTCATCTATAAACTATGGAGTGAGACCTCTGGAGAATCCACTGCTATTGACAGATAACCTCAGGCTGCTGTGCTCCAGACTGTGTGGATACAGAGTTGTCTGCACTAGATCTGAAGGTCCCACATAAGAAGAGATGTTGCTCATTCTTGGATTTCCTGTAATGAATCAGAATTTCGCAGAGGTAAATCAGTATCTATACATAAAAAGCTTCAATGAAATGCCAAAAAGAATGAAATGTCTTGTTTAATAGGGAAAGGCTATGGAAACTAACAAGTAAAAATTTTGTTAGAAACACAATGGAGCAGATGCAATAGAATTAAGGACCAATTCTATGAAGACAACTGTCATTTCCTCTTTTCCATGTAGATTCTTACAGGAGGAGACCACAATGGGATTTTGCTTATGCCACTTCCAAAACATAGTAATTTTTCATGTATCATATACCTTAGGAGTAACACACACCCACACCCACACACACAGTGTATATATGTACATATATATACACTGTGTGTGTGTGTGTGGGTGTGTGTGTGGGTGTATATATATATATTAGTTCTGTCAAAACACCTGAACTGAGTCCATAAATTATTTGTAATTTAATTATAGTAATTATATATGACATTCGTTTCTTTTTTATTTGAAGATAACTTTTACTCTGGGGAATTATTTTTCTTCTACTCACACTCATTATAAGCCACGAGTCCCACTGGAAACAAGGACATTGAAGAGGGGGAGACCAACTTCATTACTCACTCCAACCTGATGTATGACTTCATTATAGAGGATGCAGAGGTAGATATCCTGGAATCACTTTTGAAAGAATAAGATGCATGAGGATAGTGTTGGTCTTTTCAATTCCTACATCAGATTGGTTCCTTTTTTTATTCTTGAAGGTATGAGAGAACAAAGATTAATGCTAAGATTAATTTAATTACTTACCAGTAGATACCTAATTCCCTAAATCATAATGCATGAAAAATTTTGCTAACTGTTATTCTGGCCTTAAGTGGGAAGAATTCTTTAGACCTGTTTTCACTGTCCTTTAGTTACTCTTCTCAGGACCCAAGAAAAATTCCTTTTCTTACCTCTGGAGAGCTATTATAAGAGCTACTTTTTACCTGGGAGACTCAATCATCTGGGTCGGTTGGAAGAATATGGTTTAAGCTTCGAGCAACAATTACCTACAAACAATTTAATCATTATGATTCCATATTTTGATACTGCAGGAAATACAGATCAGAGAGATGGTCATTCCCATTCATTCGCTGTTTAGTTGACAGAACTTTTATAGATATTGTCACAATGAAGACATGAGGAAGGAAACATCTTCTGACAAACTTCAAAGGTTTTGGACCTCATTACTTCATAGTAGATGTTTTCTAAACAGAGTGCTTGAGCCATGAATCATTTTCACTGGTGTCCTTATAAGGCATTAATCTGAGACACAGAGGGAAGAAGACATAGAGAGAAGTCCACTATCTGCAGGCCAATAAAAAGCCAGGGAAGGTCTGGACAACAACCTTTGTGAGACCTGCCTCCTCCAGGACTATAAGGAAGTTCCTTTCCAACAAGAATTAAGCCACAAAGATTTAGAGTTATCCTGTCCCCTGACACACCAGAGTTTGAGGAGATTTTTAGATAGAATGAATGAAGAGAAATATATGCTTGTAAGGTACACATGATTTTGACATAATTCGATTTACAACTTCATGTGTGTACCTACAAAGACATGCTTCTCCCATCTGGACTGATTTAATCCAAGTGGACAATCATATTGAATTTACTGAGAATCTGTTAGCTCAGCATCCAGTCTGGCTTATCAAGAGCCAGGTGTGCTTTGGGAAACAATAGAGAAACGTGTTCTGATAATGAAGATAGTAACAAAGCTATGAATAGCAATGGATACCAATAGGTTCCCATCTTAAAAGATGACTATTTTTTTTCTTTTTTATTATTAAGAAATTTTCTATTCATTTCACATACCAACCACAGATCTCCCCCTCCTCTGTCTTCCCACCAACCAGCCTCCTTCCCAACCCTCTCCCCATTCCCACCTCCTCTAACTCAAGGTATCCCATGAGGAATCAACAGAACCTAGAATATTCAGTTGAGGCAGGTCCAAGCCCATAACTCCAGCACTAAAGTTGCTTAAAGTGTCACATCTTCGGTACTAGGTCAAGAAAGCCTGCTCATGCACCAGAGATGGATCCTGATGCCCCGGTCTGGGGGTCTCCCAAACAGGTCAAGCTAAACAGCTGTCTCACATATCCAGAGAGCATTGTCCAGTCCCATGGGAGCTCCATAGCTATTGGTCGACAGTTCATGGATTTCCATTAGTTTGGCTGGCTGACTCTGTACGTTTTCCCATCATGATATCAATGTCCCTTGCTTATAGAATCCCTTCTCTCTCTCATCCATTGGTATCTTGAGTTTGACTTCATGCCCAGCCATGGAACTCTTCATCTGTTTCTATCAGTAACTAAATGAAGGCTCTATGATGACAGTTAGGGTATTTACTAATGGGGTTACCAGAGTAGAACAATTCAGGCACCCTCTTTATTATTGCTAGTTGTTTAAGATGGGGCAATCCTTGTGAATTCCTGGGAACTTCCCTAGCACCCTGTTTCTCCCTGTTCCCATAATGTATCCATTTATCACGGTATCTCTTTGTTCTTCCACTCTGTCCCTGTTCCAGCTTGAACCTCCTATTTCTTTGTTCTCATCCCCCATCCCTTGCCCTCCATTAACTCTGACCCCCAGTATCCTCATGTATCTCATCTATTTTTTCCTTCACTGGGCTATCTATATATCCCTCTTTGGGTCCTCCTTGTTAGCTAGGTTCTCTGGAGCTGTGGGTTGTAGTCTGGTTATCCTTTGCTTTATATCTAGTATTCACTTATGAGTGAGAACATACCATGTTTGTTCTTCTGAGTCTGGGTTACCTCACTCAGAATGATATTTTCTAGTTCAACAATTTGCCTGGAAATTTCATAATATCATTGTTTCTTCTGCTAAGTAGTACTCCATTGTGTATATATACCACATTTTCTTTATCCATTCTATGGTTGAGGGGCATCTAGTTTGCTTCCAGGTTCTGGCTATTACACATTATACTGCTATGAACACAGTTGAGCATGTGTCCTTGTGGTATGATTGAGCATTCCTTGGGTATATGCCCAACAGTGGTATAGCTGGGTCTTGAGGTACATTGACTCCCAATTTTCTGTGAAACCACCATACTGAATTCCAAAGTGGCTGTATATGTTTGCATATCCACCAACAGTGAAGGAATGTTCTCTTTGTTCCACATCCTCTCCAACATAAGCTGTCTTCAGTGATTTTGATCATAGCCATTCTGACATGTGTAAGATGTTATCTCAGAGTCATTTTGATTTGCATTTCCCTTATGACTAAGGATGTTGAGCAATTCCTTAAATGTCTTTCAGCCATTTGAGAGTCTTCTGTTGACAATTATGTTTAACTATGGAGCCCATTAATTGAACTGTTTGGTATTTTGATATCTAGTTTCTTCAATTTTTTATATATTTTGGAGATCAGCCCTCTGTGAGATGTGGGGTTGGTGAAGATATTTTCCCATTCTGTAGGCTGTCATTTTGTCTTATTGACCATGTCCTTTGCCCTTAAAACCAACTCAGTTTTAGGAGGAACCATTTATTAATTGTTGCTCTCAATGTCTGTACTACTAGTATAATATTTAGGAAGTGGTCTCCTGTGCCAATGCATTCAAGACTATTTGCTAATTTCTCTTCTATCAAGTTCAGTGTAAGTGAATTTATGTTGAGGTCTTTGGTCCTATTGGTCCTGAGTTTTGTGCATGGTGACATATATTGATCTATTTGCAATCTTCTACATGTTGACATCCAGTTATGCCAGCACCATTTGTTGAAGATGTTTTCTTTTTTCCATTGTTCAGTTTTGGCTTCTTTATCAAAAATCAGGTGTTCTTGGGTTTGCTGATTAATGTCAGGGTCTTCAATTCAATTCCATTGGTCCACATGTCAGTTTTTATGCCAGTACCAAGCTGTTTTTATTACTATAGCTGTATAGCAGAGCTTGAGGTCAGGGATGGTGATGCCTCTAGAGGTAGCTTTATTATACAGGATTCTTTTAGCTATCGTGGGTTTTTTGTTTTTCCATATGAAGTTAAATATTGTTCTCTCCAAGTCTATGAAGAATTGTGCTGGGATTTTGATGGGGATTGCATTCAATCTGTAGATTGCTTTTGGTAAGATTGCCATTTTTACTGTGTTAATCCTACCTATCAGGAGCATGGGAGATCTTTCTGTTTTCTGATATCTTCTTCTATTTCTTACTTCAGAGACTTAAAATTCTTATCATACAGGTCTTAAACTTGCTTCATTAGAGTTACCCCCAGGTACTTTGTGTTATTTGATATTATTTCTGGTTATTGTAAAGGGTGGTGTTTCTCTAATTTCTTTCTCAGCCCTTTTATTATTTGTTTATAGGAGGGCTACTGATTTTTTTGAGTTAATCTTATATCCAGCCAAATTACTGTAGGTGTTTATCAGCTATAGGAGTTCCCTGCAGAATTTTTGGTGTCACTTATATATACTATCATATCATCTGCAAATAGTGAAAGTTTGATTTCTTCCTTTCTAATTTCTATCCCCTTGATCTACTTTTGTTGTCTTATTGCTCTAGCTAGAACTTCAAGTACTATATTGAATAAGTATTGGGCAGACAGCCTTGTCTTGTTCCTGATTTTAGTGGAATCGCTTTGAGTTTCTCTCCATTTAATTTGATATTATCTGTCAGCTTGTTGTAAATTGCCTTTATTATGTTTAGGTATGTCCCTTGTATTCCTGATCTCTCTAGAACCTTTATCATGAAAGGATGCTTTATTTGTCAAAGCCTTTTTCAGCATCTAATGAAATGATCATGTGTTTTTTTCTTTCAGTTTGTTTCTATGATGCATTACATTGACAGATTTTTGTCATGTTTCTCTGGTCTTGATTTAACTTTGGCATGTGGTACCTATCCAAAAAGTTGTCCATTTCTTTCAGATTTTCCAATTTTGTGGAGTACAGGATTTTGAAGTATGACCTGATGATTCTCTGGATTTCCTCATTGTCTGTTGTTATATCTCCCTTTTCATTTCCAATTTTGTTAATTTGGATACTCTCTCTCTCTCTCTGCCTTTTGGTTAGTTTGGATAAGGGATGTCTATCTTGTTGATTTTCTTAAATAATCAACTTATTTTTATTATTCTCTTTGTTTATATTTTTATTTCAGCCCTCAATTTGAATATTTCCTAGCATCTATTGCTTCTGGGTGAGTTTGCTTCCTTTTGTTCTAGAATTATCAGGTGTGCTGTTAAGTCACTAATGTGAAATTTCTCCATCTTCTCTATGTGAGCATTTAGTGCTATGAATTTTCCTCTTAACACTGCTTTCATAGTGTCTCATAAGTTTTGTTATGTTGTACATTCATTTTCATTGAATTTTAGGGAGCCTTTAATTTCTTTCTCTATTTGTTCCTTGACCCACTGGTGATTCCACTGAGCATTATTCAGTTTCCATGAGATTGTAAGCTTTCTGTAATTTTGTTGTTGTTGAAATCTAACTTTAAGCCATAGTGGTCTGATAAAATACAGGAGATTATTCTAGTGTTTTTGTATCTTTTCAGATTTGCTTTGTTACCAGCATGTGGTTGATTTTAGAGAAGGTTCCATGGGGTGCTGAGAAGAAGGTATATTCTTTTGTGTTAGTGTTGGATATTCTGTAGTCATCTGTTAAGTGCATTTGATTCATAATGTCTGTTACTTCCCTTATTTCTCTGTTAAGTTTCTGTCTGGCAGACCTGTCCATTGGTGATAGTGGGGTATTGAAGTCTCCCAATACTAGTGTATGGGATTTAATGTGCAATTTAAGCTTTAGTAATATTTATTTTACAAATGTGTATGCCCTTTTATGTGGGGCATAAATGTTCAGAATTGAGACTTAATCTTAGTGGATTTTCCCTGTGCTAAATATGAGGTAGTGTCTGTCTTTGAAGTTGAGGTGTTTTTGTTATATTCAGTAGAACGATGGATCCTGTTTTGGTATCCATTCTGTTAGCCCATTTTTTGTTGTTGTTTTGTTTTATTTTTGTTGTTTTTTTTTTTCATTTTTATGAGACAGGGTTTCTATGTGTTGTTTTGGTTCTTGTTCTAGATCTCACTGTGTAGACCAGGCTGGCCTTGAACTCACAGAGATCCTGTCTGACTCTGCCTCCCAAGTGCTGGGATGAAATGCTACCACTGCCTAGATAAGGCTGTGTCTTTTAATAGGCAAAGTGAGACTTTTGATATTAATAGATATTAATGACCAGTAATTGTTAATTCCTGGTAATTTTTGATGGTAATGTTGTGTGTTTCTCTTATTTGGTATTTGTCTGAGTGGGATTATCTATTGCCTGTGTTTTCAAGGGTTCAAAATTCCTTTTGTTTGATTTTTCCTTCTAGTGCTTTCTGTATGGGTAGATTTGTCGATAGGTATTGTTTAAATCTGGTTTGATCATGGAATATTTTGCTTGCTCCATCTATGGTGATTAAGAGTTTTGCTGGATATAATAGTCTGGGTTGGCATCCATGGTCTCTTAGTTTCTGCACCATGTCTGTCTAGGACTTTCTGGCTTTCAGAGTCTCCATTGAGAAGTCAGGTGTAATTCTGATGGGTCTGCCTTTATATGTTACTTTCCCTTTTTCCTTTGCAGCTCTAATATTGTTTCGTTATTCTTTATGTTTAGAGGTTTGATTATTATGTGGTGAGGGCACTTTTTTTGGATCTAGTCTAATTGGTGTTCTGTAAGCTTCTTGTATCATCATAGGCATTTCCTTCTTCAGGTTTGGAAAGTTTTCTTCTATGATTTTGTTGAATATATTTTCTGTGTCTTTGAGCTGGAATTCTTCTTCTTCTATCCCTATTATTCTTAGGTTTGGTCTTTTCATGGTGTCACAAATTTCCTGGACGTTTTGTGTTATGACTTTTTTGGCTTTAGTGTTTTCTTTGACTGATGGATCTATTTCCTCTATTGTATCTTCAATGCCAGAAATTCACTTTTTCATCTCTTGCATTCTGTTGGTTATGCTTGCACCTGTAGTTCCTGTTCATTTACTCAGATTTTTCATTTCCGGCATTCCCTCCGCTTTCATCTTCTCTATTGTCCTGATTTCAGTTTTGAAATCTTGAACTGTTTCCTTTACCTATTTAATTGCTTTTTCATGGTTTTCTTGGATTTCTTTAGAGGATTTATTGCCTTCTTCCAATTTTTTGTCTTTTCCTCAATTTCTTTAAGGGAATTTTTCATTTCCTCTTTAAAGGCCTCTATCATCTTCTTAAAGTAATTTTTGAGGTTGATTTCTTCTGCTTCTTCTGTGCTGGGATGTCCAGATCTTCCTGATGTATAACCACTACATTCTGATAGAGTTATATTGTTCTTTGTGGTATTGAATGTATTTTTGCACTGGCATCTACCCATCTCTTTCTCCACTTGGTGCAAGTGGTGTCTGTGTCTGAGGGAGCCTCTCTTGGTCCAATGGGAGCTCTTAGTCTAATCAGGGGTCTTGGTCCAATTGGTGCTGATGAACTCTGTGTCTCAGGGAGCAGCTGTTAGTCCAATTGTCATTTGCATGGTCTGTCTCAGCGAGCAGCTGCAGTTTCAGATGATAGTGGGTTTGGGAGGGGTGGGGTGTGTGGATTACAGGGCCTGGTGTGGGATGGTGATAGTCTGACCTGTCTGGCGGAGACCTGCATACTGGCATGAGGCTGGGAATGCAATGGGTGGTGGTGTGGAGGCACACAGTTGAGTCCCTGGGCCCAAAGCCTCAAGTGTTTGGCTATGAGGACAAAGACTGACCTCTTAGTCCAATCAGCACTGGTGGGCTCTGTCTCAGGAAGCAGTTGCAGTCTCCAATGGAGTGTGGGGTTTGGGGGAGATGGGGCTTGAGGTTTACAGGGTCTGATGGGGGATGGTGTTAGTATGACCTGTGTGAAGGAGACCTGCCTACTGGCCTGAAAGTGAGACTTCAATGAGTGGTAGTATGGGAGCACAGGATTTAGCCCCTGGGCCCAAAGCCTAGAGGCTGGGGTATTCAGCTATGAGGACAAAGACTCACTCCTTAGTCTATTTGGCATTGGCAGGCTCTGAAGAGATGACAACCTTATAGTCATATCAATTAATGGCATATTATTTGAATATGGTATATCAATAATTACCATTTACTTATGAATATTTTACATTTTCTTTAATAATACCACTGGAAATTTAAAGTTAACTTATATGATACATAAGGAATGTAATATGATAAGGAAAAGCTTGACTTCTACTGTCAGTCTTTTTGCCTTCAAGTCCACTCCCATTGCTATCATGTTGGATAACATCTCAGAGACTAATTTTCCTCATCAGCAAAATGGAAACAAGCCCAGTACTTTCCTCATTCATTCATGAATGCTTTCAAAAATTCCATACTAAGCATGCTCTATGTGTCTGATATGATTTAATGAATGAATCCTTTGCTGATGAAAGAAACATTTACCTTTCTAAATATATTAGATGCATATTTCAGGCTTCTTTGCAAAAAGAAAATTCATCCAACTGTCACAGTTATGAAATAAAATACAGCGAGAATGGGGCCTGCAGAGTTCGACATGGAGGGAAGTTAGGAAGAGGTGGTCATGGTAGCATAAATTAGGAAATAAAAGAACAAGAAGTGAGTATATGGAAGACATCAGTGCTCTAGAAAGAAGGAACACACAATTCAATGAGCAGTTGGACAATTTGACATCTCTAATGTCAAAATTAAAGATATACTAGAATGGAGTATTAAGAACCAAAGTCTGGTTAAAAGAAATGGTAAAAAAAGGTCATGGAGGTCTTGGTGCATCACCAGACACCATGCTGATTGAAAACAGAAATCTTGAGATGTTCCCAGCTGGCAGTATCTCTTGCATCTGATGAAAGCATCAAGATGATTGGCATGTAGCTCACAACAGTGTGCATCTCCAACTCAAGGGGATCTGGTGCCTCAAAGTTCTGCAGGAACCTTCATTCGTGTGTACCTCAACACATATAATTAAACTTAATTTTAAAAGATCTTTTAAAAGTTGCTTGCATGTTTTGCAGAACTTTTAAAAGTAAACACTAAAATTTATAAAGAAGAATTAAAACCTGTTTGGATAACTGAGATAAAAAACTGTTGGATTAGACAGTGTGATGGAAGCAGGTGTAGTGGGAAGCAGGAAAAATATCAACATCTAATAGCTAGTGTGGAAGCTATTAGAGTGTGTAGCTGATATGATGAGATAGGAGAAGGGGAGACATTATTGCCACAGAGGTAGAAGATTGATGTATATTATTTCACGGGAGTAAGATACGTTCCCAGGAAGTCACTGGTACTTCCACTTTATTAACTGTGTGGTCCTTGTCAAGCAGATGGTAAGAGCATGTGAAGGAAGGACCGAGAGCAGTGTGGAGATCATCATTAACAAATGTATGTTTCTGCTTCACATTTTCTAGGCATGCCTGGGGACTGGAAGAATCACTTTACAGTAGCCCAAGCTGAAGTCTTTGATAAAATATACCAGGAGAAAATGACTGGTTTCCCTCCAGGGCTGTTTCCATGGGAATAAATTCTTAAAACTTAAAAAATATATATATGGAGAGTGTGGTTTATTTTCCTGTTCTTGTACATGTGAATGACTAGGTGTGGTCACAAAATAAATCCTGTTATTGAATTGTAGACTTTATTTTTTTAGATATTAAGTGATAGAAATACTGGTAGTGGTAATAGTATTGGAGGTAGTTGTTGTTGTTGTTGTTGGGGTGTGTGTGTGTGTGTGTGTGTGTGTGTGTGCTTGTGTATGTTTCCATATTTTTGTGTACAGTGCCTTCAGAGATTAGAAGAGTGTATTGGGCCGGGCGGTGGTGGCGCATGCCTTTAATCCCAGCACTCGGGAGGCAGAGCCAGGCGGATCTCTGTGAGTTCGAGGCCAGCCTGGGCTACCAAGTGAGTTCCAGGAAAGGCGCAAAGCTACACAGGGAAACCCTGTCTCGAAAAACCAAAAAAAAAAAAAAAAAAAAAAATAGAAGAGTGTATTGGTTCCCATAAAGTTACAGTTATATATTGCTATAAGCTGCCTGCTTTGTGTTTTGGAACTGAACTCAGGTCCTCTACAAGGGCAGTACAGTGCTCTTGACCACAGAATCATCTCTCCAGCTCTGAATCTTGGAGTCCTGAGTCATCAAATATTTGCTTCTTTTATTACCGGTTTGTTATACATTATCAGCTAACTCCATTATGCTTCATATTATCCCAGCTTAAAACAATCCTTATAACTTTTAAACATAAAAAAATTCAAGAAACTTAATTAATTTTTACTCTGTGACTTTTGAGCAAAAGAAATTTTTAAAATTTGTATTTATAGAACTTTGAAACTTCATTCAAATAGCCTAAGGTGTAGGTAGACCTTCATAAACTTACATTTCTGCTCAGTATTTTATACCTGTATTTCACTTTTTCTTCTTTTGTAATTTTTAGTGGGTGTATAAAATGTTGGGTTATATTAGGAAACTTTGATACAAACATGCACATCAAGTAATTTATTCAGTATTTCTGCTCTATTGCCGAGTCCTGTCCTTATGCTCCTGTTAGTACTTTCTGCTCCCACACAGTCCCTTCTGCTTGTGTGTCATAGAGACACACTTATATTTAAATCTAGATGCGCAGATGGGAAAAGAATGCATTACTCTCTTTACTTTTATGGTTAAATGGAAGTTTTTTCTTATAGACATGGTAGAGAATACAGCCAGGGACACTTGGAATAGTCCAGAGCATGGAGAAAGTAGTAGACTGAACATGGCCAGCAGAATATGCCAGGCCATGAGGTGAGGAGCAAGAAAGGAAGACCAACAGAGAGGAGCCTAGAAAAAGAGTGCCAAAAAGACCAAGAGAGTCACACAGGAATCAGAAGCTGAAGAAGGGAAGCCCATGATCTAGAGAAGTTTAGGGTAGAGCCTGGAATGAGAGGAGCTGAGAGGAGCCAAGATTCCAGATATCTGAGGGGACTCTAACAAATACTTGCCCAGAATGCTTGGAGGCCAGCATGCACTTTGTCATGCTAATAGGCAACATAATTAGCCATTTGTCCTGAGTTCCTTTTGGGCCTGACATATCAGCCTTTTTGTTGATGATAATGGAATCTATTCTGTAACTTCTTCTTAGCTGAAATTAGGACATTGTCAGGACCTAGGCAGGTTGGAGTGCTGACCAAGGGTTAGGAGAAAGGAAAGGAATTCAGGCTTCCTAGGTTCAGTGTGACCATCTGTGGCTAGCAAAGTGCAGGTGGCTTTGGAAAAGTCTGAAAATTCTGGTTCAAGCCAAAGGCTCAGCCCAGTTAGAAATGCTATCAGAAGCATCTAGTTTACATTGGTTATCAGTAAGTCTAGGATTAGCTGGTGTTGATTTGTAGTAGTTTGCAGTCTTTAAGTGATTAAAAATCTCCTTGGACAGGTATAGACTAGAGAAATAAGGTAAAGTTAAGGAGCTTAGTGGGAAAATCTTTTTCTTTGGTGTACCATTGAAACTTCCAGACCTGTGTTCCTGGTAGTTGGAATGTGGAAATAGTGTGAAGACTGGGGGTAGCAGAGAGAGAGAGAGAGAGAGAGAGAGAGAGA
>CABHPP010041376.1:0-23583 GCA_902168425.1 Peromyscus attwateri | reverse complement strand
GGGGGGGGGGAGAATGGGTTGCCCTGCTCTGACTTGATGCTCTTTCTTTCCCTGTTCAGTTCCCCTACTGATTTAAAGTTAGCATTTTCCTGTCTTTCTTTTCAATGCCCCTCAGTGACTCACTGAATTAGAATTCACTAGTTCTCTAAAATAGAAAATTATTTGTGCAAAGACAGTGGCAGAATGGGTGAAGGACAGTGTGGTTGATATATTGTGCACCCTAATAAACTTATCTGGGGGTCAGAGAACAGAACAGCCATAATATTAAACATAAAGGTTAGGCAGTGGTAGCACATGCATTTAATCCTGGCATTCCAGAGGCAGAGATCTGTCTGGATCTCTGTGAGTTCAAAGCCACACTGGAAACAGCTATGTGTGGTAACAAGAGCCTTTAATCCCAGGAAGTGATGGCAGGAAGTAGAAAGATACTTAAGGTGTGAGGACGAGGAATTAGAGCCTGGTTAAGCTTTTAGGCTTTTGAGCAGCAGTTCAGCTGAGATCCATTTGGTTGAAGACTCAGAGGCTCCCAGTCTGAGGAAACAGGACCAGCTGAGGAACTGGCAAGGTGAGGTGGCTGTGGCTTGTTCTGCTTCTCTGATCTTCCAGCGTTCACCCCAATACCGGGCTCTGGGTTTGTTTTTATTAATAAGATTCATGCTATAGGACAGCTTTGGGAAGACATTGGGGAATGTCAGCATGTTTACAGAACTGGCTTCATAACGCTTATTCTACAATATTCTCCTTCCCATTGGTAGCAATTCTGATAGACACAGCTGCTGGGCCATAGCCCCAACATCCACTCCTGGTCTTGATCAGGTGAATGGGCCATGTCTGAAGGCACACAAAGCTTACTGACCTCTATTATGAGACCTATGAAGGTCAGGAAAGACCAGACCTACTTTCCCAGCCTTCCCCAAAAAGGGCTCTTAAAAGCTAAGGACAGCCATTTCACTGAACTTTTTGTTTAATTGATGTGTAAGATATGGATTCCTACTCCTACATACAGATGCATTAATTACATGGAATCGAATGCAATGCTCCTTTTTTTACTTCTGCTGTTTTTTAATAACTTATTATAATTTTTTTTCTTTCCTGTAATAAAAACATGTAGAAGTGTAGATTGTTTCCTAACAATTGATTCAAAATAACCCTGTTTTGTGATGCCTGTGTCCTGATGTCTGGCAGGTATTAGTGTTCTTGGACATTGTCATTGTGATGGGGATTGTATGATTGAGCAAAGCTATTGGAATCCAGATGGTAGGTTTTCTGGTATTTCTCAGTGAGTGATTGAAATTTGGGAAGCAGGTGATGTAGTTCTTGTTAAGGGTGACAGCCTAGGAAGGTGCTGAGCAGCATGGTAGGTGGATATTACATGTGGTCCCCAGCTCATAGCAAAGGATACAAACCTTCACTCACCCTAGCCCCTCTCACTGTTGAACTTGCCATTATAGAGTAGAGAGTATTGTGTCCAGCTTGCCAACCTTCTGAGCTCCCAATTTTGTCACCACCCTGGTTGTTACTACCTTCTTCTACATTAGTGAGAAACATACAAGTCATAGGAGAAGAGTGGGTAGCTCCTAGCTAGGAGGCCTTCTCTCTCTCTCTCTCTCTCTCTCTCTCTCTCTCTCTCTCTCTCTCTCTCTCTCTTTCTCTTTTTACTCTGGTTTTAGGGAGTACTTAAAACAGATTTATCCCTTACTAGTTCTGTGACTTTAGGCAATTTGTAGAGCCTCCCTGGGTCTCAGTTTCCTCATTTATCAAAGGGGATGATGATCATTTTTACATTTTTGGCCTGTGGGGAAGACTAGGTAAGGTAGGTCATACTAACAGCCTCAAGTAACCACAGACAGGAGCTTTGAAGACTTGCCTAATAATGGTAAGGTTTTGTTCTTTCTGTTGTGATGATGATAAAGACAGGTCAGCATTTTACTGGTTCCAGGGCAAAGCAGTGTCATTTTTCCCACTTGTGAAGACCTATGAATTTAGACTCCTGAAAGTCACAGGGAATAAGAAGACATAATGGAAAGCTTCATTGGTCATACTGACTTCAGTTAAGTGGGTGAGACTGACTGCAAACTTGTCAACAAATTTGTTCCTAAGGCTGGATGTCCTAATTCTTCAAGACTATTTCCATGGAATTTCAGCATTCAGGGTAGCAGAAGTATCCTCTCTGAAAGTAGCCCATCGAGTCCTGTGGGCAGCTCTAGATATTTAAAATCGGCAACTGAACATCTAGGCATGATTAGGAAACATTGTCTGGGAAAGCAAGGAGACTTATGAAAGAAAGACTGGGTGAGAACGTCCTCTGTGGGGTTAGGAACACAAAGCACAAAGTAACAAAGGAGAGATATTGATTCTCATTGTGCGGCTTTAGAACCACTGGGCCTTATCAGGAAAGATTTCAAAGAGAAAACTGGAAACTCAAATTCAGAATTAATATTTGACCCAATGGACTTGCCTCAGAAAAAATTTCCCTTCCTAGGAATGAAGACAATTCTATTTATTAAAAAGGCAGTCTTTCTGGGAGGTCATTGAAGAGAATCTTCATAATGGGGGTTGGGGGTGGGCTAGCTTTCCAATCTAAATACTCAGATATATTTTTCTTTTGTCGGGGAAAGGATTATTTATGCGGGCCCAGTGCATTAAGTCTTCCTGTTCTTTCTGGAGCATCTATGTTTACCCATTGGGTCTGAAATATAAATTTATATGTGAGCCCCTCTCAAAGAAGAAACTTCTCCACTGAGGGTGGTATTCTGTGGAGAATGAGGGATGTTAAGAAGTCATATTCCTCCATCCAAGAAAAAAAATCCCTCATGTTTCTGAAAAGCAAAACAAGGAAAAGATTCATATGGAAACTCCAGTCTTTGAGTGAAGTGTGGCAGTCACTTCACATTGTTGCCGCCCATCCTTCCAAAGTAGTGCAAATGGGGATGAGAGTCCAAGCAGGCAGTTAGTGCACCACCGAAGCATGACCAATGGCTCAGCTAAAACAAGCAAACAAGCGGCTGAGCATGTTAACATAATTTTCTATCATTTCTATTTGATGTGGATTGGACGGAAAGACTGGGATGCCAGCCATGATGTAGATTTTCAAAATTGATTAGCATTTTTGGGACACTGGAAACCATTTCTGTGGCATTTCAATGCTGAGTTAAAATTGATTAGTGCTGTTGGAAAAATGTGTACAAAATTGAGGCCCGTCAACCACATGCCAGTGATAAGATAATGGCTTAGGATCATATATGAGATCCATGGCACCAAGGCCACACCAGTGAGCGAGATCTTACAGCAGAGGGTGTAAATGGCTCTGTGCAGTTGTAGATTAGCTGTTAGTACTCATCCAACACCTAGACTCTACTTGTGACAATGTGTAAAATGGGTTGCATGCCTCTAGGATAAAGGTTGTTTGGTTCTTTGTCATAACATTAATCACCGATAAACTTGTTGCAGTTGTTAATGTGAAGCCACTATATGATTTTGTAGAAATTCTGTGGTAGGCATGTTGATGTTCTCTTCCTTGAAATTTTGATATTTTGAGAATTGCCATGGTAAATGTTTTTGCCTTTTGAAAATGAGAATAATAACTTGATGGTAGTTTTGCAACTTCTTAATCCCTTTTTAGTTTTCTGTATGCATTCTCAGTTTGTAGAGCTACTGTGTTCCTTTTCTGTTATCAAACACAGACAGAAAGTTAAGAAGTGAAGTGTAGCAGGGCACATCTCAGAAGAATGAGACCCTTCAAAGGTCAGCGTTTCTTGCTTGTCAATAGTTGACATTTAAGCATTTATTTCAGACACTGCTGATAATGTTTTTTGAAATAGTCGAGAACTGTGTTGGTATGCAATTATTTTCATAATGAGATGCAAAAATGCAAATACAGTAGTATGTGCCAGTTCTTTGGAGTGCCTTTTGTCAGAATTGCAGACATTATGAGACTTTGATAGATACCATGTCACTATTCAGAGTTGGAGAGCTGCTAGCTTTTAATGGAGCATCTATGACGTGATATCTCTAGATGCTAATTAGCGAGAACCTTTAGTGATAATAAATGAAGAGGTCATTTGGCGTTTTTTCTCAGTAAATTCTGACAGTTTCATTGAACCAATTGTATCAAAAGGATTTGTCGGAAGATGCAACAACTCTATCTTAAAAGAAATTACCCTGTCACATGGGAAAAACTACATGACATTTTTTCAGTGTAATATTTCATCTTTGCACTGTATGTTTTTGAACTATACATATACACATGTATATATCTTTATATGTATATCTTCCTCTGTCTCTCTCTTGAGAGAGAGATCAGTCACAGGGGTTGAGTGGGTGATTGCTTGAAGCATTGTATTTTCTGGACTATTCTGTTTGAGAATCTATGATTTCTTAAGACTTGGATAGTAATTATGTCCATGGAAGTGCCACGATGAAGCGACTTTTAGATATTAATAAATGCTGCACAGACACTCTTCTCAGGTCTAGAGGTGAGCAGGTGGTGAGATCTGAGGATGAGTAAGTATTCTATATAGTGATGGAGAGGATGGACCACTATGGAGAGGTCCACACAGGGGCAGTCAAGGACTAAAGACAGCATCGCAATTCTTAGTTATTTTTCTTCCTTTGATGAAGGAGGGTAGTGGGTGGGACAAGGGTGGCTCTAGACTCTAGAGTCTAGGGGCTCACATGAGAGAAATGGGAAGAGTTGCTTCTAACTCCGTCCGCAATGCCATCCGGCCTCCTGTTACCTCATGAACACATACTGTTCCCATTGGCGAGCTGCAGGTAGACAGATGTAGTTAGTACATGCTTAGGGCTGGCAACTTTTCTCTTTAGCTCTTCATGGTTCTCAGTACATGAAGGCACACTTGGCAGAAAATCTGATCTAAGCAGAAATGATAGTTCCATGAGGGCAGAAACCACTTGGTCATCTGTGTAACCTCGACACCAATTTACTACTGTGTAGAGTTCTTTGAAAGATAGGCTGAGATATAATAAAGCTTTAAAGAGTTAGTTTGGGTAGAGAGGAGCTCATGGAGTAGGAAGCTTTTAGGTGGGCTAGTTCAGAGGGTCTGATGAGGTGTGAGCAAGGAAGAGCATTAACAGGCAAACACCGAAGGGAAATCCAGTGAGGCTGGGCTTCCTCGGTCTGTCCCCTGGGAAGCCTCTATTTAGTTGGTAATTTCTTAGTTAGTTGTTAGTTTTGAGTTTTCCCTTTGTTTCCAATATTGAGGCACTTGTTGAAAAATAGCCTCAGTTAAAATTTGATTATATTTGTAGATCATTAAATTATAAAGCCTTATTTGGCCTAACTGTCCTCATCTGTTCAGAAGTTCTGAATGCCTACTGTCCATTTTTATTTCATTTATTTATTTACTTATTTCTTTATTTATTTTAGTCATTCTTTACCTAGTATGTGTGGGTTTTCAAACAGGGACCAGAGTCTCACTATGTATCCGGGGTTGCATTTAAACTTGTTGTGTAGGCCAGGTTGGCCTTAGACACGCGGCAATCCCTGCTTCTGCTTCCCCGGTGCCAAGCTTGCAAGGAGCACTGTGTCACCCTGGCCAGCTTTGTTTTGTTTGCTTCTTTACGCTTGAGACAGGGGCATGGCACTTTGTCCAGACTAGTCTTGAGCTCATGATCCACTTGCCTCAGCCTTCCCGGAGTGAGTGTTGGGGTTATCGACCTGACTCCCTCACTGGGTCCATTTAAATTTATTTTAAGGCTTTATGTAGTGTAGCGATTTAACAAATAATGGGTAAAGGAATGGATGCACAAAATGTCGCTGAATGCTAGCTGCGTAACTGGGAAACCAAAGGAAATACTCGAATACAAATTTTTGGAATTTAACTCATAGAAAATCCCATTTTAATGGAATTTCCCTGGTAGGATCTGGTAGTATAGGCCTAAATTTCCACTACCTATGAGGCCGAGGAAGAATTTCAAGGTGGAGGCTTGCTTAGGCTACCCAGTGAGTTCAAAGCCAGCCTGGGTAATTTAGTGAAATTTGATCTCAAAATAGAAAGTTAAAAATGGCTTGTGGATATAGTTGGAGTAGAAGGTTTCCCTGGTAGGTGCAATGCTCTGAGCTCCTTCTCTAATACTACAGAAAGAAAATATGAATATCTCAACATCCAGAGTAAACAATGGCTTGCACGAGTCTCAAAGGTAACTAGTATTAGAGGTGAGAGTGGGTTTTTCTGTAAAATGAAGGTCATGAAGCCAGATCACATACAAATCAAATGAAGGAATTAGGGCATTGAAACAGGAATGGAGAGTCAATGAAGGTCATAAATGCTGTCCTTAGTCATTTAAAAAATGATCATATAGGTGTCATATGGGAGAGAATTAAGTTTGTTTGGGGTATAATTGAAGGTTAGATTCAATTCAATGCTTGAACTCACAAAACTAGATTCGGTGTGGAAAAGCTTTCTTCCAGGTTCACTGTTAGAACAGTTGTAGGATCACTGACTTGCCATAGGTTTGGCCAAGTACTTAGGTTGTTGGAGTCACTTAACTACAAAGTCCTTATCAATCCGCAGGTGATTTTAGTTCTCTGTTTATGTATGGTTGGAACTCTTCCCAATAAAGGGCAAACCCAACTGATTTCTCAAGAAATGAATTCATTAGAAATGACACACAATTTGCCTATTCTTCTTATACTGCTCAGCTGGAAGCCAGGGTCTATAATGCATCACACACAATCATGCTGTGTGTCTAGATTTCAGTCATCAAAGTGCTGGCCAGGGCCCCTTCTCCTCCTGCACCTTTCTAACTCTGTCCCTTCCCCAGTATCATCCTTTCAAACTTGGAGTGTTGCTGATCACACATACTGCTAACCTTGAACATCTGGCTTCATCTTAGGGAATTGAGGGTGGATCATAAGCATCTTTGTGGCTTGTCCTGAGCACATGGACCTGAATCCTACTGGGAGTCTTGCTCCCCTCCAATGTCAGCTTGAGTGTCATTCCTGCCAAGCTGTCTGGTTTGGTAGTATGCCAGCATGCTGGGGAATATTCAGTCAGCTCAATGTGGAATGGAGGATAAATGTGCATCTCACATTCATTAAATTTCACAGAAAACTACTTCCTCTGATACTTCACAATCCAAACCAAGATGGCAGAAAGGACAAAAATTAGCATCAGCAGCATGAATAGCTATGATGATGAGAGGGCCATAGTACTCTCATGGGAGAGTAGAAGAGTTTGGGTTGTTTTTTCTCTTTAGAAAGATCTGAGATTCCCTGTTAATTATGAGCTACTTTTCACATTCTGGACACACATATCTCTGACTGGTTGTCAGGGATTCTATAGCAATAAATTATACTCTGAGGTCTCTACTTCCATAGATTTCCATTTCAGAAAAAAAAAGATGCCTTTAGACATTGCATTTCAGGGTGATAATTGCACTTCTCAGGTGGTTAAGAAAGAGATGATCTACAAATAGTAATTAAAACGTTGTGCCCTAGGGGAATGTGGATGTCAGGCATGGAACTCAAGCATATGAAATGCTAGACTTGTGGCTTGACCTTGCACTACTGTATTCAGTGTCATAATTTCTAAGCATATTTATACTTCAATATTTGGAGGTGACAACTTGAGGGTGCATTAGATAGGGAAAAGGTAACATTCATCTGGGCATGTTAAACTAGCCCTTTGATGACACAGTATCTTCTCATAAGCATTATTATGAAGTTATTTTGACATGAATACTCATAACTCATGCATGCCCTCCACTGTACTGTTAGAGACATATGTCCTGGGGAGGAGAAGACAGTTAACCTGCCCTTACCCCGAAACGATAGGAGAGGTAAAAAAATGCTCAAGTTGAAGTATGGTGATCCCTGGCCATAGTGGCCTCATATATGTGCATGTTCTGCACATAGGGCATTTGTGGTGGTGCACTGGGAGCAATGTGTCTGTGATAACTTGACCCCACAGCCCTGCTAAGCTGGCTTGCTGGAGCAGAGTTATTTCCCCTCCCTGGAAGCAGGAGATGGCTGTTTCATTTCACCTAGATCTCTACTGGAATGCATCAGTTTCTGCTATCTAGATGACCACTTGATTTGTTAAAGGTCATGTGTACCTTAGAATTTGAAAGCAGGAGATGGCTGTTTCATTTCACCTAGATCTCTACTGGAATGCATCAGTTTCTGCTATCTAGATGACCACTTGATTTGTTAAAGGTCATGTGTACCTTAGAATTTGAAGGAAGTGCCATTCTTTTCCATGTTTTACAGATCTAAATAAAACCCAAATTGGTGAGATGAGGAAAGACTGTGCACGATCATCTATCTCCTACACATCCCATAAGAGGAGAAAGATTAAAAAAAATTCCAATGTTATGACCCCTTTTCTCAAGAGAGTCGCACTAGCTTGAGAATTGTGTGCACAAGAAGGTAATGACCAAACAGTAGAAACTGTGCTCCAACATGAACATGTGCAACATGCTACTGAAAGAGAGCCAACGTCTAAGCCCAGCAATGATGATCAAACAAATGAGTACCTATTCAGAGGAACAGAGAAGAAAATCCTATGGAGTAGAAACAGAGAAAAAGTATGTTTGGAACTTAATAGGTGACTCTTAGGAAAGTTCAGGAAGCTAATAGGTGACTCATACATCAGGCCAAATTATGGCATGTATAATGTAACAGTTATCAAGCAATACAAGTGATTGGGTGCTAGGAGGTATTAAATAGAAGTGACTCTTTTGGTCACTTTTTAGGAAATCACTTTTAGGAAAGATGTTTTGTATAACTGAATGACAGGGTTTTGCAAAGGCAAGCTGCCCTAAGTGACTTGGGAAGGCTCAGCTATGTAGACCAGAAGCACGTGTTCTTTGATCTCTATGGTATTTTGTGTGCCATGTTGACCTGTATACAGTCATCAGACCACATCAGATGACTGCCAATGATGGCCATTCACATCAGGGTATAGGTAATCTCTTTGCCGTCACCATATGATGCCTATCAAACAAGACTATACAGACTTAATTCAGCTCCTGTGCTAGGCTACCACAATCAGCTGGGTCCCAAACAGTGCTTGGGATTATAATTTGTTGCTAGAGCGTGGTGACATGCAATGTGGTGATCATCTCAAAAGAAAACCATGAACAGTGCTGGCACCCAGACAAGGGAGATTAGCAATCCTGGAAAACGGCAGCTAACTGCAAGAAAAAAAAAATACGACTAAGCTAGGTTAGCCAGTGTCTGTGGGACAAGTGCAAAATGGCTGATCAGTTGTGTTATGGAAATGAATATGACTGGATGAGGCAGAGATGAACACAGCATAGGCTCTCTCTGAAGAGTATAGGCAGGCACCAGCTAGGTGGAGTAAGAAGGCTCTAAATAGTCCTTTGCCATTTAAAACCAAGTGCCACATGCCCAGTTTCTTAAAATGTAGGCTATTATAATTAGAAAACAAAGACTTTCCTTAGTTTGCTCATTGTAAATTTCTACAGAAGGGGTTTGTTTATGCCCTTTGACCTTCTGATATTGTGCTGAGGACCACAGTAAAAAGGCCACAATCCTTATTGCCACCTAAAGACCCTGTGAATGTTGATTCCAGAACTTACCATGCACTCCTGTTTTTATGTTTGTCATAGTAGACTGTGGGACCAGAGAAAGGCGACTCTAACTTCCAATCTCTTTCCCGAATCACACCTCTCAAGGGGCTCTTCTGAATGTCTGAAAGTGTATGATCCCAAGGTGTAGAAAGTACCATTTTATGCAGAGATTTC
The DNA here is from genome assembly GCA_902168425.1 of Peromyscus attwateri. Taxonomy (NCBI): domain Eukaryota; kingdom Metazoa; phylum Chordata; class Mammalia; order Rodentia; family Cricetidae; genus Peromyscus; species Peromyscus attwateri. The sequence goes on along the minus strand of CABHPP010041376.1, from coordinate 13,854 downwards.
CAAACAAACTTTTGACTGTTCCTCTTCTATATCATACTACTTAGTTCTCTGTAGGATCATTCTGTTTTGATGTAGACTTTGTCATGAAGTACCTGCAAACCGAAACTTCCTGGCTACAAATTCTTAGTTCATCTAGGCTCCTTCTATGGCTAGTGGTGGTCACCTAGCACTATAATATTAAGAAACAATTTCATACTCCCAACTTCTGGTTTTAATTTCTTCCAAATCTAACTCTGCATTTTGAGCACAGAAGATATTGTTGAAATTTTTTGTACATCAACCTGTTCATTTCATGAAAGATTTAGCAAACATCATACACTAGTAAACAGGTTCGCTGAATGTGAAAAATGTAGGCAACTTATTGGGAGTTAGTAATATATAAGAAAAATGGTAATTTCTTGTGGTTTTAAAATTTTAGTTTTTGTCTTGAGATAAGGTCTTACACTGTATCCTAGAATAGTGTCTCAAACTTTCTTCCCCAGATTTTCTCATGTTGGAATTACAGGCATGACAGTACCCAGCTTAAGAATGATAGCTTCTTGTGCACATCTCTTTTGCATCTTTCTTTAGAGAAGTAGCTGTGCATTACTGGGAATCACAGGATCCTTTCAAATATCCATTATTCATATTTGAAATAGATACATCAGAGAAACAGAAACAAACCTGGTTCCTGCTATTGATAGTCTGACAGATGGTCTGGAAGCTCGCCTTGCTTATATCCTTCCTTTAACTCTTACCTGTATCTTTCTTTGTGGCCAGACTAGACCTAAATATGATGTTCATATCCTGAATTAGAATAAAAATGGCTCTTACAGAGTGAGTGTGGGTAGTTAACGGGACAGGACTCCTTAACCAAAGGTTTGCTCAGGTGAAAAATCCCAGGAGGAACTTTACTTTCATCTTGATGCAGCATGATGCTCCATGGAAGTAGTCATGGCCTGCTTTACTTTGCTCTTTCTGTATTTTCCCTTAGACACCCAAGACACTGGTATCAAACACCAGGCACGTGAAGACAACTCAGCACCTGGGTCTTTCGTCTTGACTGCTCTGAAGGTCTGCTCCTATCTTTAATCCAGAGTATCTAGCACTGGCCTTGTCTGATGGAGAATGGTCATCTTCTTGGTCAGACCTGGTCCTAACCTCTATTCCTGTGTGTGGAAACTATTTTACTGGCCACTACTTCTCTATTTTCCTCAACCATATCTGCCAACTTTCTATCCATAATAACTTTAAAGTCATCTATTTTAGATATTCCTTCCCTAATTGTAGCACAGGCCCAAGGAAGTTCCACATATTTCGTACGATGTCAGAGGCCCTCTGTGGTCTGCCCTAGCACAGGTTGACAACCATGCCTCTGCTGTGTGGTATCCTAGAGAAGGTTCCCATTATTTATGTCTTCATCCAGTTTGTGCAGCTTGGGTAGATTTCCACAGGCAAGGCCATTTTAAAACTATCCAAGTTTGTTCTGTGCAGTGGGAAAGTCATATTCTGTGGAGCTATACCTGTCAAGGGTCTTCATGTCATGGCAGAAAGCACAGTGTGGTGAGACGGCAGAAGATGGAGAGAGGAGAGAGAACTCTCCAGTTTTATAACTTACTCTTGGGATAGCTAACTCATTCTGTTGATAATTGCCTTCAACTGCTTCTTAGACTGGTAGTTTCTTTGGCTAACAAATACCCCAATGTCTATTGCTTCCATCTCTTGATACCATTACAGTTACATATAGACATGAATTTCGAAAGAATTATTCTGGTGATAGCCATAGCCTCTGGCCACAGTTCTCCGCCATATTTTTGTTTTCTTTCTCTGTGGCATATGTCCTTGATCATCTACATGGGTATCCCACCAGATGTTCATGCCTCCTGAAATGCCTCCTCCTCCATTTTCCTCACCAGATCCTCCCCTATCTTTGCACACTATGTCCCTTCACGTAATGCTCTTCAGGGGACACTTGGGATAAACAACTGGATAAGGGAATGAGCTAATGAGAAGGTAGTCAAAACATTCCAGTCCACACCACACATACAAATGCACCAACATAGTATCATACTACCTGGAAGACAGAAGTCAAACAGTCACCCAGGAAGGGCAGCAGAAACTAAGCCTTTAGTAACTACTGTCTCATCTGTGACGAGACCCTATTACTTGAATATTATGTCTCTGGAAACTGGTTTTAATGTCTGGTAATTCATTCATGAAGTTAACTATTTGATGGAGGAATTTTTTTCTCTTTCAGTGGTCTCTATTTCTGTCCTTCATGGCAACATCACTCTGTCTTGACTGTCACGCTGTGGTATTTTGAGATCAACAAGTAGTTTGTCTCTCTCTCTTTTTTTTTTTCAAAGTTATTCGAGCTCTCTGGTCCTTACATTTCTTTTAATTTCTAATACTTGAATAGATCACACTTTTGAAGAGTGGGAATAATGGGTGACAAGACTCCATTAATTGTGCAAATGAATAGCCTTAAGGATTTAGGCTTTAAATTCACGGTTTGCTGGTATTGGCTGCTATTTTTTTCACTATCACATGTATGTGCGTGTGAATTCTTTGCATAGTATAGACCCACATATGCTTAAAAAAAAAAAACTGGACTCCTCTATGTCTTTGCAAATTGGTGGCTGTGCTCAGTATTCTGTGCAATGGCTGTTTTGTCCCAACTGGGGCTGCTCCCTGTGAGCTGGCCCCCACCGCTGCTGGTAGGTAACTATGTGATATATAACTTGCAAGCAGCCCTGCTGTTTGTTACTGGCAATTAATCTCTCTGGTGCCTTTCTTCCATTCAGACTAAGCCTTTATGTTCTAAATCCAGCTATTCTAGCGCTCCCCACTTGTGCTGTGTAGAAAAGACTCAGACTGACAGATTATCGCAGGGCAGTTAAGCATGTAATTGCTCAAATGAGTTAAAATCCCTTCAAATATCTGTCTTTGTACCTCATCACACCACTTCACGGACTCAAATATTTGACAATTGATGAAGATAAACTAAAGAGGCCTTCATTAGCTACCAACCACCGTGAGAAGCTGCTTTCAGCGAAAGACCGGTGAATTTTGGAACTTATTATCTCCTTAAAAACTGCAGGAAAGCAGAAAAATACTTCAGTGAACTTTAGAATAGAGAAAGCTAGATGCTTCGCACAGAGGCTAGGGTCAGAAAAAGAAAAGTTTGCAGGTCTAAGGCTGCACTTGTTAAACATGCAGGGTAGACTTGCAGACGCACTGATCCAATAACGGAAGGGAAATATTACCCTGTACTCAGGCATTGCCATTCATGGCTGTGTGTTAAATTCAGAGGTGATTACAGAAACGGAGAGGGGGTGGCAGAAATCCAGCACAGAGCAGAAGCCGATCTTAGCGAGGGGGTGCTGGGAGCTGCCAGCAGTCCCTGGACTAAAGTTCTAGGATAAAGTCAGGTGCCGGTCTGAGGTATCATCTTGAGAAATGCCTGGCACTTTGCTCTGGCATGAACCTCAGCAGGTGCTTTGACTTCCAGGGACTTCACTGTTCCAGATACCAAAGAAAACAGGTGGTGACGTGGCCACCAGGCATGGGGAAATGGAGGACACCCAGTTTTGATTGGGCTTGTGACTTTCTGCTGTGAAAATGTCCAATTTTAGTCTTTCCCATGAACTCAGAGACTATTTTTTTTTCCTATGAGAAAAGTACTATGTACAAAACTGGTTATTATTGTATAAAATAGCTGAGGTTCTCTTCTTTATAGTTCATACTTAAAGTGAGCTAGAACATATGTAACAAAACAGTTAAAACTCCCCAACAGTAAATGTGAAAACTACAATACTATTTTGGAGAATTTTCTTTTCTCTATGGAGACTTTGGTTCCTTAGGCTAGTTTGGCTGGGCAGTTCTGAGGGCAGCACTGAGACAAGATCCCTCAGGTTCCAGCCACGGTCTATGGCACATAAACCCACACAAGCCAGCTCTGGTGACACATGCCCTGATCCAACATTACTGTCCCAGTGATGAAATAATATAACTTTAAATGACAATAGTGAGTGGACATTCTTGAGTGGGGTGAATCCTAGCATGATATCATTGAATGTATTTTCGTTTTTTCTTTGGACAGAACTATCCAAATGAAATAAGATATACTCAAGGAAGAAAATGATATCAACCCATGTTGAACTTTTATGCAATGGAAATTTTTTGTTTGAATTAATCTATCATCTCTTTTTGCCACAGGTTTACCTACAGGACCAAACATTTATATACACATTAGGGCTGCACAAAAGTTTATATGGAGTTCTGACATTCTTTTTAGGTTGACAATTTGATTTTGCTTCAACCTTAGACTTTGGATACCAGGCTATCTGCAAAACTACCTCTGGTTTTAATATATAGTCTATGGTGAAATGATCATGTAGGTACCTTAATATATAAATATGTCAGTGTTAGCAATACAAATGGGATGTGCTATTCCAACAGGCTGTCATGCCTTAATGGTTTTTAAATAAAGAGAAATGCGTAATCTGTAACGTTAAACATTTTACTTTATATTTCATATATAAAATGTTATTAGTCACATAGAAATTGGCAAGACAATTCCATCAGGTTTTAAGGTAGAACTGATGAACATTGTATATATTTAAGGTATAACACATATGGGCAAATAATTAGTATAATCAAATTAGTGATGTATCTATTACCTCATGTAGTTATGATTTGTATATGCGATAGGAAACAAAATACATAAAATTGTTACTCAGGCATATTATATACTGTTACAATTAGCTAATGAAATCAATTAATATAGAAGTTATTGCTATATGTAAAATTAAAATCTAGACAGTTATTATAAAATGATTGTGGATAAAATATTAAGAGAGTAGATTGACTCGAGTTGAACATTTTGAAAGAAATTTTAATAAATTCAATAAAAATACTGAGAATAAGATATTATCATAACTCTATACCTCATAGAATTTCTTGAGGCAAACATTGACAGCCTTGGCAAAACAACAACAACAAAAACAAAAACAAACTTTAATGATGCAGTTATCCTTAGCTACTTAGATTCATTGAGGTCAGTGTCTTCCAAGTAGAGTCACATTAAAAAATTTATCACATCTTGGCCGGACGGTGGTGGCGCACACCTTTAATCCCAACACTTGGGAGGCAGAGCCAGGTGGATCTTTGTGAGTTCGAGGCCAGCCTGATCTACAGAGCGAGATCCAGGAAAGGAGCAAAGCTACACAGAGAAACCCTGTCTAGAAAAAAAAAAAAAAAAAAAAAAAAGTCTAAAAAAAATTTATCACATCTTGCAGGTAAATTAAAATCCAACTAGTCAGACTCCACTCCTGGTGCATGAGGGGGCTTTTTGGAGCTCACTACCTATGATGGAACACCTCGTGTAGCCTTGAGTCAGGGGGAAGGGCTTGGACTTGCCTCTACTGGATGTGCCTTCTCATGGGAGGCCTTGCCTTCTTGTGTGTGTGGGGGGTGTTGGGAGTGAGTTTTGGGGGGAGATTGGAGGGGGGTGGGAGGAGGGAAGAGGAGAATCTTTGATTGGTATGTAAAATGAACGAAAAAATTTTCTTAATTAAAAAAATCCAACTAGTAACTTTTTCAACTGAAAATCTGTCATGTAAAAATGCAAAACTATAATAACATTAACAATGAATCACCTCAATTCTAGACATATGAATAAGGAATATAAAAGAAAAAATATGAGATAAATCAAGACACTATGCCAAATACCTCTAATGACTCCAGGAGCAAAAGCCTGTTCAGTTAGGAAAGAGGAAGCATGGCGGCCCCACCACAGCATGGCTGCTCACGGTCCTAACAAACCACTCTTTTACAGCAACCATGAGGTCACAGGCCATGGCACCTTTTAAAAACAACTGAAATGTTATCTTCTAAAATGAGCTTCTATATTGTAAATTTTGGGGCAATCACCAAATAAAAAGGCAGTAACAGAAGAAAACAACAGAAGAAAACAATCACAAAAATAATACTGGCGAAGGCAATGAACAATATACGTAAGGAGTAACAGGTTAGTAGGAATGAAACAACTAAAACATTAAGTAGATAAAATAGCAGCAGTTTCAATAATTACATTAAGATAAATTACTTACAAACAAACCAAGGGAATGAAATTGTTGCATTATACAAAGAAAACAAAATGACTATGCTGTGCATAGAAAATCCACTTTGACATAGAGGCATAGGTTAAAATAGAATGCTGGGAGGTATAGCATATATGCAACTCTGAAAAGAAAGCTGCGGGTGGGGGGGCAGTTAAGAGGCGAAGACTTCATATAAGGAAGTACTATCAGGGATAAAAGAGAAATTTGTGTAATTCTAAGTGTAGCATTCCAAGGAGGCAAAACAAAAACAAAAACAAAAACAAAAACAAACGAACAAACAAAATAACAAAAAACCTAACCACAGACTTTCAAAACACACAAAGCAGAACTGAACAAGCAAAAGGAGAAACATACCATATTGTGGGCAATTAAAAAACAAACAAACCTTCCCAAAAGTTCAAAAGAGCTAAAAAAAAAAATACAAAATGTTTTTCATGACCACAAACTAGAAACCAATAACAATGAGGTCTGGAAAACCTGGAAATTACTGAAAATTAAACAACATGCTTTTAAATAATTCATGGGTGGAAGAGGAATTAACAAAAGAAAGTAGTAAAGTTTGGGTTAAGAGGAAAGATACAGCTTAATTAAGAAAGACCAAAAGAAAAAAAAAACCTGAACAATTTGAACATATATTTCACAAAGAACAAAAGCTAGCAAATACATGTGGCATACTCAGTATCATATGGCACTGAGAGAGGAGAGGGAAGGAGGGGGGGAGTGGGAGAAGGAGGGAGAAGGAGGGAGAGAGAGAGAAGCTATCAGAATGGTTAAAGCACCCAATGCTGAGGTGTGGACTGGGACCTCCGTGCTGGTGGTCATGGGATTGAGGTGTGGACTGGGACCTCCGTGCTGGTGGTCACAGGGCTGACTAGAGGACTGTGGGAAGCATGTCACCAAGGTAAACATTCTCTTAGCAAATAGTATCTGAAGTCAGGCTTCCTGGTGTTTATTCAAAGTCACTGAAAACCTATGCTCACACCAAAACCTATGCACAATGTTTGCGCCAGCTTGGTTCATAATTAACCAAACTGGAAGCTACCTATGACCTTCAAGAGGGATGGATAAACACACTAAATTAAAAAAAAAAAAAGGAGTAGTGGTACATGCTTGTAATTCCAGCCCCAGGGTAGATCAAGGAGGAAGGAGAGGGGAGGAGGGGGGAGAAAAGAGTAAATATTTTATGTTTGGATGTTATCACACTATGGACAAGGTAAAACCATAACACAGTGGGGAAGAGCTCAAAAGAAAAGAAGGAAGATGAGGGGGGATGATGACATAATGGTGGTTGAATTATGTTAAAACTCAGAATTTAGAGCTAAAAGACTGGATCTAAAGGTAAATTAGAAACTCTAGTTAACATAAATGCACTAATACTGGCTTGTGAAACACTCATGACTATTTCCAATGATAAAATTTCGAAAACAGCCAACTGGAGTGAGGGGAAAAGGAAGTTGAGGGGAATATTGTCTTTTCCACCCATGTTTCCAGTAAAAATTGCTCTAAAAATGTACTCTTTACAAAGCTTGTGATATGTAATTATAGCAGTATTTATTGGAAATGATTTAAAACGGAAAGAGTATATGCCACAATCATTTTAAGTGAATAACATAAGCCTTTACCTTTACCAACAAAAAACCAGAGGAAATTAGAAAATCAGCAAGCAGAATCCAGCAACATACATAAAAATATATCACAACCAGGTAGGTTGCACTAGCAATAAACAATGAATTGAAAATTTAACTGTTAAATTAACCATACGAATAAACTAAAAGAGCATACAGTTGCTTTAATGTGAAGAAGTTACTTAGAAAATCTTCAGCATTCTTTCTTGTATAAACTTGCTGTACACTAAGATCCAAAGAAAACACCCGCAGTCAGGTATGTCTATGAAAAACCTACAGCTGCCACTACACCTGGTGATGAATGACTGCTTGCTTTCCTTCTTAAACGAAGAAGACAAAAACATGAACTCTTTCTCCACCCCAATTTAATATTATTACTAAAAGCTATTCCTAAACAGTCCATTAAAGCAAGACAAAAAAAAATCTGCAATAAAACCAAACCGATTAAAAGAAGAAATTAAGCTATCTTTACTTACTTGGCATGACAGAGATAGAAAACCTTATGGTATTTATAATTAAGCTATTGAAATCAATGATGGCTATAACTAGTTCTCAATATATAAATCAGTATCTAAATATTAGTTTTATTTACACAAATTAAGAGCATCCACAAGAAAAATTAAAACTAAAACTCTATAGGATAGAATTAAAAGAAATCAAATTCCTAGATATAATAAATGTAGGATTTTATAAGATGAAAAATGTAAACCATGAATGAGAAAAAAAATAAAGAACAAAATGGGAAGACATACCATTTTCATTGAACAAGAACCTCATTTTGTTAAGACGTCAGTTGTCTCCAAACCAAACCACAGTCAGTGAAATCCAAATGAAAATCCAAGGTTTTTTTTCTTGCTAGAAATGAACAATTTTTTTTTCTAAAATTGTATATGGAATATAAAAGGTTTCTGAGCATCGAACTATTTTAAAGTAGAAATATAGTCTTTGAAAACTCACACTGCTTGATTTCAAAATTCTAAATTTACCATAATTGAGAGGAAGCATTGAGGAAGAATTAATGCAAATGTTAATGAAACAGAGAGCACAAAAACACACTGACATGAGCTTTTCAACAAAAACTCTGACAATATTATGGAGAAAAGACAATGGTTCTAAGGATGGTGTCAGAAACTTTACATCCAACACAGATCATGTCAAAAGTCATGAACCATGTGCATACTCACACCACTATAAAATTATAAAAACCAAAACTAACTCAGAAGAGGTAATGGGCCTAAAATGTAAAACATCAAACTATAAAATACAGTAAAAAATATTAAAAAATCTCACTACGAAAAGATTCTTCAATGTATTATTAATAGTAAAAACAATACAAAGTGATATACTGCACTTTATTAAATTTTAGATTTCTACTTTTTGAAATACACTGTAATGAAAATGGAAAGATAAGCCACAGACTAAACAAAAAACATTCTTACATATTTTTCATCAAAGGCTCACATCCAGAATATTAAAGAACTCTAAAAATGCAGTAAGTAGAAAAATCTCTCTATTACTTAGAGGAAAGATTTAAACGTTTCCCTGGACTTTTTGTTTGTCACAGTGACATATGAGCATCACATAAGCACATGAAAAGTTCCTTGCTACCATTATAAGTCATTGGCAAAACAAATTAGCACTGTCCAAGGATACCATGGCACATCTATCAGACTGACTTCATCAAATGCAAACAAGAACAAAACTTCACCAATGCCAAATGTCGACAAGCAGCTGAACCATGAGGCTTTCATCTAGATCCCATTCATGTGATCGCTGCAACACACTTTCTAAGAAATAGTGATGATGGTGAGGAAGGCATTTCCTTAAAAAGCTAGACATGTAACTTAGGCCTCTCAGTTCTGGGCTTTATCCACCATCAGCAAATGTACATGTTTGTAAATCTACCGATATTTGAGTGGTTATGGCATATATCATAATTCCCAATCCTGGAAACAGCCCAAACATCATTAATCAGTCAACAGGCAATTTATATACATAAAGTATCATTTGACATCTCAAAGGAAGAAGTAATTGGCACATCCAACATGTGTCAATCTTAAAAGCATGGTCACGAATAGAAATCGGACCAAGCCACCTGTGGTGGCACACACCTTTAGTCCCAGCGCTCAGGAGGCAGGTGTAGGTGGATCTCTGATTTGAGGCCAGCTTCTTCTACAGAGAGAGTTCCAGGACAGCCAGAGCTACACAGAGAAAGCCTGTCTCAAAAAAGGAAAGAAAGAAAGAAAGAAAGAGAGAGAGAAAGAAAGAAAGAAAGAAAGAAAGAAAGAAAGAAAGAAAGAAAGAAAGAAAGAAAGAAAGTGAAAACCAGCCTAATAAGCCTAAGTGACTGCCACAGAGTGACTGACAGCTTTTACACCTTCAGAAGAACAGGTATCCTGTGTGGCCCCCTTGGATAGACCTCACATTCACAGTTCCCACTTGGGGAAAAGTTAAAACTTACTTGAGATTAAATTAAGAAGGCTAGAGCAGATTTATCATAGTATGTTTAGAAATGGAATAAAAATCTATGAGGAACTTGTGAATCTCTCAATGATTTGAACTTTGAGCCCCTTACTAAAGTTAATCACAGTTGATCTCTTGAGAAAAAATGTTTTTAATGTGAAACAATACTCCACTGAGACTTAACAAACTCTATTTTAATTGTAATTGATTTATACAAAAAAAGATAAAATGAGTTAATTAGAGCATGCTATTAGAATTACTGGCAAGGGAATATGTTTAATACTCTTAGCAATGCGTGGGAATGAGACAGATTATTTTAAAGTCTGAAACAAAATAAATTTTAAATCCTAAGATTATTCATTTAAAACAATACAAAGGTCTATGGATTAGTATTTTATTGTTTTCAGAAATATCGTTTCACATGCAGAAGATAATTTCTCTGTGAAAAACCCAGTGCCACCTGTTTGATCAGTAATGTCACTCATGGAATTCTGCCTCAGGTTAAGCCATGTCTAAGTGCCTATGAGAAACCACTTGCTGACCACTGCTTCCCAACTAATAAGGCTGTAAACACCTTTCCTGGACCTTCATTCTTGTTTAGATATGTCTCATACATTAGATAATGTACATCACAGACTATGACCTGTCATCAAAGGCAAAAGTCCAGGACCTCATCTTTGTTTTGTTTTTGGTTTGCTTGTTTTGTGAGTGGAGTAAGAAAAGACTTCATTCACTGAGGCAGGGAAATTCTAGTGCAGCATGTACTACACAATTTTTGGCATTTCCCCCACAGGCCTCATCAATATCCTGAGATAAAGTACAGGCTGGAGAAACAACAAAAACTATATGTGTACAGGACACTAGTTGAGTAACAAAATAAACTAGTCAAAGAGTGAAGCCCTGAATGATCTGAACAAAGGCCTCCTCTAAACGTGTCAGATATGTATAAAATGAAAAATGCAGGAGTTGAGAAATTGGGCATATTATCTGCAAAGGAATTATACTAGACTGACATCAGATATCACAACAGGTTTCTTGAGGATAAGAACCTAAGAGATCAATATGAAAAGAGACAAATCAACAAAACCCAATCCTGAAAAAGCCAGGTATGGTGCCGTGTGCCTGTAATCACAGCACCAGAGAGGCTGAGGCAGGAAAGTCTGAGGCTAGCCTGAGCCATACAAGAGCTCCACTCTAGCCTGAGGGCTGTTTATCAAGACTATTTCCTTCCCCTAAACAAGACTGATACGTTATTATTTAAATTCAAATTTTATGTTTATTTGTACCATTTTCAATAAGAATGATTTTCTTAAAGAGATAAACAAATTTTATGATACAAGTTGACCAAACATTTCAATTTTTGAAAAGGCGGAAGGGTGTTCATGCTGCTATTTACATAGCTGAGTTAAGTTCAGTGGGTACCACAGCTTTCTTCACACGGGAAAATGTGAAATGTATGCAGAAATCTAAAATAATCCTTGGGTGTGGGAGACATCTCTGTGGGTGAAATGCTTGTTGGACAAGCATGAGACCTGGAGTTTGGCACCCCAGCACCATGGTGGTCCACCTGTAAGCCTTCCCACTTGGGAGGAGGCTGAGACCGGGGATTCCCCTGGGGTAAGCTGGCTAGCTGAACTGGCTTAATTGGCAAGCTTCACTTGCAGTGAAAGACCCTGCTCTCAACCTCTATACAGATCCCTACCATATATACGCAGACCTACTTAAATGTGTACCCACACACAAACAAATACACCACACATACAATTCAATCATGGGATCTGGCCTACATGGCACATGTTTTTCATATCTGCACTCAGGATGCCAGGGTAGGAGGCTTGGCTCTAAGTTTATTATAAGTCTATATCACATGTGAGAAAAAAAATACTGTAGATTGATTGAAAGACTTCCAGTTGATAGAACAGACTGCAGGAAAAGCTACTTACCTCATCATTTTTGTTGTTGTTGTTTTGTTTTTTTGGTTTTTCGAGACAGGGTTTCTCTGTGTAGCTTTGCACCTTTCCTGGAACTCACTCTGTACCCCAGGCTGGCCATGAACTCATAGAGATCCACCTGTCTCTGCCTCCCGAGTGCTGGGGTTAAAGGTGTGCACTACCATCACCCGGCTCATCTTTTGTTTTCAATTTTCATTTTTAGAATGCAATTAGTTCTTTGAGAATTTCATGCATGCCCAGAATGTATTTGCATTATATTCAGCCCTTACTCCTTCCTCTAACTTCTCCCAGACCCTCCCCAACCTTTCCATCCCTCCCAGTTTCATGTCCTCTTTTTAGTATATAAAACCCAAATTAGTTTAATTTGGACTGCTCACATACTCAAGGATATGGAGCCAGCTCCTGGAGATGGTCAACCTACCAGAGGCCACACTTAAAGACAATCAAGTGTCCATGGCTTTTCTGCTAGGGGTGGAGCCTCCTGAGCTAGTGTGAGTTCCTTAGTGCAGTGCTCCCACCTTGACCAGAAGATACTGTTTGCCCAGAAGATACTGGTCCTCCCTGCTGTCCTTCGATTTGACCACTTTCGAGCCTCTGCTTTACTGCCCTCAGGGCACACTCTCACCGCCACTGAACATGCTCTTCCCCTTCTGTTCCCTTTCCTGACACAACCCCACAGAACTATGAGCCTAAATCAGCCTTTCCTAGTTACACTGTTTCTGTCAAGGAGCTTGCCACAATGATGAGAAAAGGGGCAAACACGTGGCTAAACACCATTCTTTGTGGGGACGCTGTCCCAGCACTTACCTAACTTGTCATCAATAAGTGAAATGATTGTCGAGATGTGAGACTATGCATATGGTGCAATGTTAGTCTAGAGAGAATGAAAATGACCTGTAACATGAGTCCACTGACAGTTGTGTCTAAAGTGGCCATGACATATGTGTCAAAGTTCCGCTTAGAGAATGGTAAAGCATCAAAACTTCTCTCCCCTCCCAATTACAAATGTAAGCACGGTGTGGGAGGAGCAAGCAAGAATCTGCAAAGAGCATGCTTACTGGGAGGGGGAGCTGAAATGGAGGCCTTATGGGAGCCCATATAGGGGTGTGTGTGTGCCTGTAGATGCCTGTCCTTCAGACAACAAGGCTATGCTTTGTGCTTCTCTGGAGTTAGACCCCTCCCATAAAGTGTCTCTGCCTCATTCTAAAGCAAAATAGAGAAAAAGCAGCTCTAAGTATAGATTAGAAAATATTCTAGCTGAACACACCAGTTGATGTGACTGTGTGCCAGTCAGCTTTTGCTTTCCTTGAAGGAGTGTGTTTCCTTATGTGGACAAATGCCACCAAATTATAGTGTTATTGTTTGCATATCTACAAGCCTTATTAGCTTCCAGATATATAACCTCAAATGGTCTTATAAATTTTAACACGGGTGAAGCTCAACACAACTATTTGTGAAGAGAAAACAAAACAAAACAAAAAACACTGATTCAAAGAGACTCTCAAGTGGGAGATGCCTCCAAAGTTTCCTGTTTTTAAGATTACTTAAGCCAGGCGTTGGTGGCGCACGCCTTTAATCCCAGCACTCGGGAGGCAGAGGCAGGCGGATCTCTGTGAGTTCCAGGCCAGCCTGGGCTACCAAGTGAGCTCCAGGAAAGGCGCAAAGCTACACAGAGAAACCCTATCTCGAAAAACCAAAAAAAAAAAAAAA
>CABHPP010041359.1:0-16585 GCA_902168425.1 Peromyscus attwateri | reverse complement strand
TATATATATATATATATATATATATATGTGTGTGTGTGTGTGTGTACATGTATATGTATATATATATAATATATATATATATGTGTAATTATGAATACTAGTCAGCAAAAAAATGTAGTATTGCAGAAAAATGGATGCACTTAGAATGTATAAACTTCAGTAGGGTCACACAATCTTAGAAAGAAAGGAAAAAAACATGTTCTCTCTTATATTTGGAATCAATTAATGTATATACAAATTTATGTAAAATAATGTACATCTGAGTAAAGTATTGCATACAAAAGAGAGAACAAGAAAAGCTAAACGTGGGGGGATGAGATGAGGAAGAAGTATCTGGCTGCAGGTGATGGACACAAGTCATGTAATGGGATATAATTGATTTTTTTAGTTCTAATTCGGTCATGGATTTTCTTTTTTTTTTATTTGGGTTGTAGATAAATGCATAATATGTTTGATACTAAAAGCAGAAAATTTAATGAGAAGTTCCTCAGCTTTTGTTAAAAATGCCTATTATAACTCTATAGAAGTTGATTCAGTTGTATAGGCTTTAGGTCTTTAATTTTGGTATATAAAGTTTTTTTATTTATTTGCAAGTTTTTTATGATAAAGTTTATAATATTAAAAAAAAATTGGATTCAGCAGACAAATGTAAGCTTCCAGTTACACATTGAATCTACCATAGCAGTTCATAAAATAAGAAAATGTAATAATAGTGCCTACAGTGTAGCTACCCCATGACATGCTTTCTTTGTATACTCTCATAGAAACCTCAGAGAAATATAAAAAGCAATATAACTATTATTTTCATAGATTCACAGTGAGCTTCCTGAAACTCAAGGAGGTGTACAATTTGATCAAATTCACAGATTTTTTTTAGTTAAGTGTAGAGCCAGGACCTGAAGTGACATGAAATCACACTACCCAAGGCTGAGACGCTTGCTCTATTAACAGCCTTCTTTCCACACGTCATGCTGCTCAGTCCCTGGGTAGAAATTGTTTTCAGAGCTACTGAAAAGCTCTTGAATGACCAAACACAGTGGTGTCCCAGTGTCCTTGTGACACTGAAGATTCAGTGACATCTTTGCCAACTGTGATTTGTGTCTAGGTACAGGCATCAGAGATTATTATTTTCCAGTTTTCATCCCTATTAATTCTTAGATGTGAAGGACTATGAAAAGAAGAAATAAAGTGGAGACAGGATTAGATTATTTGTATTTATTGTCTTGATGTTTCAACCCTTTTCACTTTAATTTACAAAACTTTCAGTTTTTGTATGTTGTATGCATCATTTAAAACAGCTTTTCTTTCATTTTCATACACAGTAAATGACGTGTTTTCAGCATGCATAACTTTTTTTCATACTGGGTGGCTACAAGTTATACACAGTCAGTCTAGCTATAATGCCTGGCGTCACAGAGTAGTTAAAATAACAGAAAGGTACAAGTCTCCATCTCATCTATTTATAAAATGCATAGATTCGAGAGACACTAATCAATTCATGTTAAACAGGAAACAAGGAAGATACAGTTAGTTCAAAATGTTAAAGGAACAAACACACCCACCCGTATGACGTGAAGAAATGTTAAAATAAATTTACAGGGAGAAGAAAGCTGTGTTTTCCATAATGAGCAGAGTAAGGGAAAGTAAGTTGAGATTTTACCAGATACAATTTATGTACATGTCTACAATGGAAGCCAGATATGCCTCGCTCCACTTTCAATGAGCTGAGTGATCCTATCTCAAGAGAGTACCATGGGAAGTTATAGAGCAGGCTTTAACATACTTCTCTGACCTCCACATGCATCATCCCTACACATTTGCACATGAACACATACAACATATACTACACATGCATTCACATGCACACTTGAAAATACATAAATAAAAACTAAAGAAACAAAGTAAATGTTAATATTTAGATGTGTATAACAGATATTTTCATAAGACAGACAACCAAGATCAAAGGAAGTTGGCCATGATTATAAAGTTCAACTTCATGTTTCTTGGTCCATTTATTTGTTGATTTCCAAATTGACAGAATCTAGAATTGCCTGGGAGACACATTCTGTGAACATTCCTGTGGGAGATTATCTTGACTGTGTTGATTGACGTGGGGAATTCCATCTCAATCATGTGTTGGACTAATCATTAGACCCTGTATCCTCGACGGTACAAAATGGAAAAAGTGAGCTGAGCACTAGAGTTTATACATTTCTCTCTGCATTGTTTTTTTTTTTTTTGGGGGGGGGGGTGGTGACATCACAACTGTGATGACTGGCCTATATTTTGATCTGTGAGGCAAAATGAGCCATTTCTCCCTTCTGTACATGAAATTTTAAACAGTCTTAGTAAATAAGAAACACAGAGCCAAAATCAGAGGTAAATAGCCAAAGCGATCAGAGAGTGATGACTACCTTGTCTTACCACCTCCCCGCCATTGCTTTCTGACTGACTTGTGTTTTTATTGCCTTTCTGTTCTGCCTTCTTATTGGCTCTAAACCCAGCCACATGACTTCCTCATCACTGCCTGCCTATACCAGACCTCCAGGTCTCTATGGTTGGTACTGGGATTAAAGGCTTGTCTCACCATGCTTGGCTGTGTCCTTGACCACACAGAGACTTTACCTGCCATGTGATGAGCTGCCACCACCTGACTGCTCTTTCTGGCTCACTATGACCTCTGATCTCTAGGCAAACTTTATTTATTAACATACAAATAAAATCACATTTCAGCATAAATAAAATATCACCATACCCTTTAATTGCTTTTGTCAGTGTACTTTGTTCAGCAACAGAAAAGAAATCAAAACACACAGGGTTATCTAGCAGGTAAGTAAGTGAAGGGTCACCAGAGACTGTCCAGTGAATAACAGGGATCCAAATGTGCAACTGACTTTGGGGATGATTAGGAAATGTGACATTTTTAGATGCCAATCTGCTATGGCATACAACATAAGCAGAGTAAGTACCAAAGAGTGATCCCCTGCTGTTGATAATTTTCCAGTGCACACATATGATTGGTTGTCATAAAATGTTTCTTAGCAAACCTACCTCACACAGCTGCTAATAAATACTTTAGGTGCATGGATTGATGGGCAATCCATCATCATCTGCATTATGTGTTTTGGCTGTGCGATTTGAGGCTGACTGAATCAAGTCACTTTTTATTGTTGAAGCGTGGCTAATTGGCTTTATTTGTGGGATACCGAACACTAATGACACAGTGTTATCAACAATGATGACATTGTCCTCTCTCTGAGACCCTAGAAAGTTCTCTTTAAAATGTATTTCAAGGACGTCATAAATTTGACTGCCTCATTCCACCTCACCCTTTCTCTGAAGGTAAATTCAGAGTAATCTTTTGGAAACCAAACCGGCTGTAATAGCATTCTTGCAGGCATATTTTCTTCTCTAGGGAGAATGTCCACATGCACTTAAAGATGTAAATATTTTAATGCTTCTCCAGTTTGCAAACAACGCCTTAGTTAAAAAGCGGTTCTTAGAGAATTCTGTTTCTCTCTGTGGTTTTCAGGGCAGCCTGACATTACTTTTTAATTGCTTCCACCTCCAGATTGCCCCTTACCAATACAGTCTTCCACTTCAGAGTGTCCCTCAGCATATAAATGTCTCATGGACACATCCCAGCCATTCCACTCTGAACTATGCATTTGCATCTATCCCACCAGAGAATGGAGTGAACTTAAAAGGTATGTGAGGATGAAAGGTTCTAGACAGGCCACTGAAAGATAAGGCCAGGGCAAGCCCACTAAATATAGCAGCCTCTGATGCAAGTTGTTGGCTATGCACTTTGTCTCATACTTTTGCATCTAATAAGCGATTTCATCTTTTACAAGCTACACAAGTTGCCTTTGAATAACGTGTGCAATGAGTTACCTACTCTCGCTTTTTAAAAGGAGGGTTTTATTGAACCTGTCATATTTGAAGATGTATTGTTATTGTTCACCTGTTTTGAGACTGTGAGCAAGAAGTGTTTGCAAAATGAAGTTGTAGCTGTTTCAGAGGTAGTCAATCTTCAGAATTTCATACTGTTTTTTAGAAATCTGGCTATTGACTATATTTCTTAGATGAAATATTCACCTTGCCTCATAATACACAATTCTTACAACATCAGCAGGGCTTGGGAACTCTTTTTAAAGTTTCATAAACTAGCAGTAGTAAATATTCTCAAAGATTTTATAATCCTCAGTTTGTATGATATGAATTTCCCAGATATTAATTTATACTAATATCAACCTTTTGGCTGATAATTACAAATATTACCATTACAATTTTCTTGGTTTTCGCTGTGCAATTAACATTAGGCCAAATGGTATTTGTTTAGGAATAGAAATTTTTTTAAAGTTGTAGTAGAAATTCCAGGATTGAAGAGGTCATGGAGAGAAGGTGAAGTTGGTATCATATGACAGAGTTAGGGTAGCTCAATAGAAGCCAGCAGACCATTGGTGATGGTTCAGTCTTAGCTGCATTGGAGACCACAACATATTGGGGATGTCAGGACTGTGAGATAACCACTAAAGACAGTGGCAGTTGAGGGGTGGAGCAGGCCTGAGCCTATGAGACAAGCCATGGATGCTGAGAATGAGAGTCAGAAAAGAGGATTCACAAAAGCCCTTTGGAGGATAGAGATCATGGGTAAGTACCAGAGGTAAGACACTATGTGGTGATATATTATAGTGTACCCTAATAAAATTTACCTGAAGATAAGAGGACAGAACAAGCCACCAGATTAAACAGAGAGGCCAGGCAGTGGTGGCACACACCTTTATTCTAGCACTCGGGAATCTGGATCTCTGTGAGTTCAAAGCCACCCTGGACTACAGGAGATTGACTCAGTGTAGGAGAGAACACAGAGCCAGGCAGTTGTGGCACACACCTTTAATCCCAGTGATGGGATACACACACACCTTTAATCCCAGGAAGTGATGTCTGGGCAGAGAAAGGTATATAAGATGTGAGGAGACAGGAACTACAGGCTTTTCGGCAGAAGCGTCTCTTTCGGCTAAAGGCTCTTCAGGCTGAATCCTTTTTGGCTGAAGAAGCTCATTTGGCTAGAGGCCTATTGGCTGAGGCTTTTTCAGGCTGAGGAGTTCTAGAGGTAAGAGGTGGCTTGTTCCTTTGTCTCTCTTGATCTTTCAGCATTTACCCCAATATCTGGTACAGGATTTTTTTTTATTAAAAGACTATTTAGTAATTCATGTTACACAGTGTGCTAAAAGTTTGGCTCTACACTTCTAGATATTGGTTGTACTCAAATGTTGTTTTTATTCCTTGGTTCTTTCCTTTGGATTAAGAAAATATTTAACTTGTTAAAGACAGTACAGGAACTCACAGTTATGAGACTGGATAATTTTTAAAGACTTGGATTTTCAAAGTGTTTGAAGTTTCAAAAGGCTGAAAGAGACTTTTCAATTTATTTTGTGCTTTAAGAAATCTTGAGGATAAACAAGAAAATAAAGATTATGATTTGATGCTGTTTGTGTATGAAGTTGAGAAGGGATCAATTGTGATGGTTAGTTTTTTATCAACTTGTACCAAACTAGAGACACCCAGCAAGAGGGATCCTCAGCTAAAAAATGCCTGTGAGACATCTTAGTTAATGATGAATATGGGAGGACCCAGGCCACTGTGAGTGTCATGGACCCTGGAGATGTATTCCTGAATTGTAGAAGAAAGCAAAGCTGAGTTACTCATGGAGAGAGTGTAACCAGCTTTCTCTGTGGATGGACCTTTCCTCTGCTCTCACTTGAGTGTCTGCTCTGAATGCCCTCAAAGATGAACCATGATTGAGATGTGGAAGCCAAATAATGCATTTCCTCCCCAAGTTGCTTTTAGATAGTGTTTATCACACTAATACAAAGTAAAGTAGAACAAATACATTAAAGAAATTTCTTGGAATATAGAACTATGTATTTTTGCTTATAGTCTGCCTCTGGTGATTAATCATAGCAACAAAATCATGTTTGCATTCAGGAACATGTGGCTAGTGATTCTTGGGTCTATAAGCCTTTGTTACTAAAATTAGTTTATCTTTAACTGATTTTTTTCCTTTGAAAATAGATTCTTCTCTCAAACAATACACCCCAACCACAGTTTCCCCTCACCCCTTACTCCTCCAAGCCCCACCTTCTCTTCCCCAGATCCACCCCCCCCTCCATTTCCTCTTCAGAAAAGAGCAGGCCTCCAAGAGATGACAGCCAAACAGGACAAAACAAGATACAATAAGACAAGGCAAAAGCCATCATATCAAGGCTGGATAAAGCAACCCAACAGGAGAAATAGGGTCCCAAAAGTATGCAAAAGAGTCAGATGTGAGATACACCCAGTTACACTGTTAGGAGTTCCACAAAAACACCAAGTTCATAGCTATAAAATACACACAGAGGACCTGGGTGCAGACCCATGCAGGCCCTGTGCTTGCTGCTTCAGTCTCTGTGAGCCCATGTGAGCCCTGCTGTTTTTTGGTATGTTTGTTTTGGTTTTAGTTTTTGGATTTTTTTAAAGCTATATGAGAAACAAAATCAAAACATACTTAGTTGTTCTATTTAGTTTTGGAGTAAATGTTACTTCAGTAAACTGAATTAAGTTGATTAAATTTATTTTGTGTTCACACATTTATATCATACATTCTGTGAACAATAATACTCTACAGGGTCAGGGTTCATTTATGTTATGTTTTGACAAATGTATTATCACACAATTTCATCATTGTGTGAACATCAAAGATTATCTTTATACAAATCTATACTGTTTAATCTATTGAACACCTAGGTTATATGATATATAGTCTATTGCTTCTAGACTAAAAATCTGAACAGCAAAATAAAGATTAACAATTAAAATTATGAAAGGATAATAGCTCATAATTTTAAGTATGCATTCATTGACCAATGCAAAATCCTTCTACCATCAATGTGTTCAGTAAGTTAAAAATGTAAAAAAAAATTAATATACACAATATGGTCATTCATTCCATTTATTAGGAATTTCAAGTTGGGATAAAAGTGGACATGACTTTTGTGCTGGGTAGTTTTCTGTGAACTTGACACAAGCTAAAGTCATCTGAGAGGAGGGAACTTTAATTAAGAAAATGCTTCCACAAAATGGATGGGGCTAAGGGTGAGCCTGTAGGGCATTTCTTAATTAGTGATCAATGGGGGAGGGCTCAGCCCACTGTGGGTGGTGCCACCTTGGACTGGTGATCCTGACTTCTCTGAGAAATCAGGCTGAGAAAGCCATAGGGAACAAGCCAGCAAGTAGCACTGTTCCATGACCTTTTGCACAGGCTCCTGACTCTAGGTTCCTGCCCTGTTTGAGTTCCTGTCCTGTTCCTTTGATTGTGAACAGTGATATCGAAGCCAAATAAATCCCCCCCCCCCCCCCAGTTTCTTTTGGTCATTTCAGCAATAGTAAACCTAACTAAATGAGCTTTAAATTTTTGATAGTTGTTGAATATTATGTTATTTGATGCATATAAAGAATTACTAGAATATGCATTCCTTTTAATCATTACAAACATTATTCTGTATTGGTCAACTCATCTTGACCTCTACCTTGGTTTTTATATAGCTCTTCTATTTTATTGGAAAAACAAAAATTATACATATTTACTTAATAGAATGCCATTTCTATTATTTTATTAGTGCTATTCCAGGTATTTATAAAGTAAAGGTATGCCTTATGTAGACAACATGCAGTTGTGTTTTTTCAGTACAATTCTGGAACTTTCTGACTTTCAGTTGTAACATCACTTAAATTTAACAAAATGAATTGTATTTTCATTTAAATTTACTATCTTATCTTTATCTATTTCTCTTTCCCCTATTTTTGGCTTCCCAATAGTTATTGAAAATTTTTAATATTCCATATCATTTGCCAATAGTATTTTAAGCTAATTTCTTATTTTATTAATGATTATTAATCAGGGCAATGTTTTCAATGAGTATTAAATATTGTATCAATGATCTTCCATCACAACTGACTTTGCTTCCTCTTTTACCAGTGATAGTTAGCAATGTGTAGGAGGCATCATTTTTGAAAATTTCAAATAGACAGAAGGAGGCAGTTGCTGGCATTTATTGGGTGGAAGCCTGGAAGGATGCTAAGAATCCTATAACATATTGGAGAACCCCCTCCTTGCAACACACAACTATCCTGCTTAAAATGGAAGCTGTGCCAACATTGAGAAAATTATAATGTACATGATAAAGTCATGAACATCTACTTAGTGTAAACATCATATCCCTTTATAGTTTAGATTGCACATGAAGCCTTTTCACATATAAGTTCGCACTTAATATTTCTCATTTTGAAAGTAAAGTAAGATAGCAGGATATAAATGATATGATGGGGAATTGGAAAAAGCAGGAAATAGAGTCTTTAGGGAAAGGGGAAGGAGGTGGGTAAAATAGCAATAAGGATGTCTAAAAGGACTACAAAGAACCATATTAACTATCTACCTATAAAAACCTACAATGCTCTTAATTTCAAATGTAGGTATACATATATTGTTTTAATAAACCTTTCTCTTTTAGGCTGACAGTGTTCTCTCCAAGAGCCAAAGCCCACCTAATAAAACCCCCCAACCAGACATAAGAAGCCCTCTTTTGAGTTGTTGGTTAGGACTCTGCAAGAGATTCCCCAAACATACAGCCTGTTGTTGCCACTGGTTATCCCCCAAAGGTGGAAAGTTACTCCCTTTTGCTGAAGATGTCTGAGAATCCTACCAGTCACATCAGAAATAGGGCCTCGAGACTCCTGAGCTGGAAGTGATCTTAATGGCCCTTCCCTGAAGACTAGCTTTCATAGTACCAGAAGGCACCATTCAAGATTGCAAAGAAGGGAAGCAACCAAAAGCCTCACCCAGTAAGGTACCTATGAACCACAATTATGACCAGCATACTGTGATAGCCCTAAGGTTACACTAATGACATGAATACCCCGGCAGTAATCAACAGCTCTCTAATTGGACTTAAGACCTACTCAGCAAGAGAGATAACATGCTTGGTACTAGAAGCCTAAAAAACTCCTCAATGCTAATATAGTCATGGTTATTGGAGCAGAATCTGCAACCACTAATTTACTGAACCAGGATAATCCCTAAGAACAATCTATAACCATTTGTCCTTATACCCACAAATAAGTGTCGTCTTTATCCTTAATAATGAATTCTCTCTTTGTAACAGATGGAAACCATGATAGGAAAACAAAACTAATCTATGGTGATGTATTGTGTCCCTCAATATACTGTGTCTCCCAATAAAATAAAACTTGCCTGGAGATCAGAGGAAAAAGGCAGCCACTATATAGAAGTCAGGCAATGATATCACATGCCTTTAACCCTATCACTTGGCAGGCAGGGATCTGTCTGGATCTCTGTGAGTTCGAGGCCACACTGGGAACAGAGCCAGGCATGTCGGCACATGCCTTAAATTCCAACACTAGTTAACCATGGAGACCTGGAGGTCTGTACAGACAGACGGGAAGTGACAGAGCTAGGCAGGAAGAGGAAGTGATGTAGCTGGACAGAGAGAGCAAATCAGATGGCAGAACAGCAAGGCATATAGGGGTGGGTAGACAGGAAGTCTGGCTTTTGGAAGCTGTGGAGTTGGTGATGTAAGGGTCGTTGTGGCTTTCCCTATTTCCCTGATCTCTCAAGTTTTCACCCTTGTATCTGACTCTGTGTTTTTTATTTAATAAGACTGTTTAGAAATTTGTCTACACTAATCAAATGCATAGTTGTGGAGTCCAGTCCCAATAAATACATTTACAAAATACTTTTTATTTAAAGCTCAGGTAAAATTGTGAAGGGGTGGTGGTGGTGGTGGTGGTGGTAGTGGTGGTGGTGGTGGTGGAAAGATTGTAAGAATCAGAGAAACAGGGAGTTTTCTGCAAGGCTATGTCTCCTAGTAATATCAGAAGCTGTACTGACAATGTCCTACCAAAATGACTGCCCAAATGTGAGCTGAACAAGGATGATACCAATAAGCATGTCAAACTGGATGGCCTAATCCTACACAAAGAGCTATAAATGACAGAAGAAAGCCCCATAGCAAGAGAGGTGGTCTTTCCAAAAAAAGGACACACTAGTTGGTTGTCCTGTGGCAAATCATCATCCCTGAGAACATACATATGAGTAGCTTATATGGACTGAACAGGCTATACTTAGAATACATACATATATATATATATATATATATATATATATATATGTGTGTGTGTGTGTGTGTGTGTGTGTGTGTGTGTGTGTGTGTGTGTTAGGAATACATACAGTCACAATTAAGTGGAAAAAAAAGGTCATGAATTTGAAGGAAAGCATAGAGCAATATATAGAAGGGTTTAGATGGAGGAAAGGAAAGGGATAAATGTTATTTTTGAATTATAATTTCAAAAATAATAAACAAAAAGAAATTGAAGTAATATTAGAAACATGGGATTTAATTTGCTAGCTTCTATCCTGAGTGTGACTATTATACCATTGGTCTTCAGGTAATTTAAATGTCTTATTATACTTTAGTTAATTGGCATTATTGGAAATTTACAGCTTCTTATACTCATTTTTCTTTCTGGTAGACCCCCGGGTTTCCAATGAATATTGTACCTTTGCAAACAGAAAAGCATGTTTAGCCTTTTGGGTCCTGCAGATTACTGACAAATTCCGTCTGCTTTTTACATCACTTATTTGACCTTTGTAGTTGAAGATTATTTTCTCTGACTGCATTTTGGATTGATTCATTTTTGTAGTTATTATATTTGATTGCTCACATTTGACTGTTTCTTAGCATTTCAACATTCTGCTCTTTGTCATCCTCCCGCTTCTGATGGAACTTGCAGTTATTTACCAGTATTTTCTGCACATAATGTTGCTTTTTGTTTTGGTTCCTTTCTTGTTTTTTCTTTATTTTCAGCAGTTTGATGAAGTTGGTTTGAAGTTATATTAGTCATCATCATTATATTATTCTTTAAAAATTTGACATATGTAAACATATATAATTATGAAGACTGTGTGTGTGTGTATTATACAGAAATGTTTTTGTATGGATGACTTAATTCACTTAATATGATTATCTCCAGTTATATCTTTATTTTTCCCTCAAGTGGCATGACTTTATTCTTTATGGTTGCAAAAAATTCCACTGTGAACAATACATTTCTTTTGTCTATTGCTCTGTTGTTGGAAAACTAGTTTGGTTCCCTAATTTATTTATTGTGAATAGTGTTGCAAAAAAAAAATGTTGATGTGCCAGTATCCCTGTGATATGTTGACTTGGGGTCCTTTGGCTAAACTGCCATCAGCTTCAGTTTTTTCAAAGTGATATCATAAGCATTCTAAAGCTATCTAGAAGGGTATGTCCTTGTAGAAATATATCTAAGGGAGTCAAGGTTAAGATAAAATAAAAATAAATGGAAAAGAAAAAAAGCAAATTTGAAATGTTATTTTATTTAATTTTGTTACTCATCACAAAAGCAAGACAAATAAACTAACTGTTGTGTTAACAGTTTCCTCCAAAATAGAAATATTCCATCTACTAGGGAAGTTCCCTAAGACGAAAGGCCAACAACTCAAACAGCTTAGGAAGTCCTTGAAACTGACCAGATTCCCTAGGCTCCTCCCTCACAGAGCAAGTAATTAATTCTATTGAGAGTCACTTTCAGAGGAGCCAGGCTACAAAGAAAATTCTCAGACAAGCCAACCAGAAAAGAAGACCCTAAGATCGGACCTGCTGCTTGGAAGGAGTTTAAATCAATTGAGTCACTTGGAAAGGACACTCTCCAACCTATTGAGCTGCCTGCAGACTCTTCAGTGTGTTCTATGTTCCCAGCTTTTGTGCGCACTCATCTGTGCTGGGGTCATTTCTGCTCCTGTAAGTAACCCCGCACTCATATTTCTGTAAGTAACCTGAATAAAACTCATTGATTCACCAAGTTGGACTTTGGTGATATTCGTACTTTTATCTGTCATGGTTCCCAATCTAGGGCAATAGACATGTGTCTAGCATCTCTCCAAGAAAAGTTTTGTTACAAAACATCAACCAACCAACTAAACAAACAACCAGAAAAACTAACAAAAGACACCATCTTACAATACTGTTGTTTTGCTGAGTAAGAATGTCTCTCCACTGACTTTGATATTGATGTGCCCAAGCACAGTCCTTCACGGGAAAGGACAGTGTATATGTCGTTCTAGCTTACCATACCTTGTCTTTCATTAATGCACTTGCTTGACCCTGCAGAGTTCAAAGTTCTCTTTCTAAGCAGCAGCTGTGTTCCTTAAAAGTGCTTGTGAGCCTCCTGAGAGCACACCTGGTCCTGAAGCTGCATTACCTTTTCAAGGTGAGAGCAACAAAGGCCTTGTTATCACACTGTCCTTGGTGATGGAGTAGAACAACTGATACTTTCGGGAAATGAGGCAACTGGCAAACAGGCATGGATTTATGACCTTGGATTACTTTGATCAGTTACTAGATCCCTAATATATCCCTCTAAAGTCTCCTGAGTACTGTCATCCTGTGATTAGGGAGAAAACTATGAAAATATTGTACAAAGTATAAGGAACATGAATCTGATAGCAAGTAAGATTACAACATATTATATATCTTTTTAAAAATTATTTGTATTTTTGGACATTTTTTCTACCAATAATCTGGGCTTTATTCCTTGAATCAAAGTACATAATGGTAGAAGACAGAGCCTATGGCTACTATGATCAACATAGTATGAGAAAATGTCCATGTTTTACCTGAAGAACTAAGTCATAAAAAGCCAAGCAGCTTCCTTAATTTTCTTCTAGTAAGAAGCCAGATATCACTTAAGGACTATGAAGAACCTTGAGACTATTATAATGGAGAGACAAAACCTAGGACCAAATCCCAATTCACTGAACTTGCTTTGCTCCTGATATCAAATGGAACTAAACATTTTGAAGAACTCTTGACTATACAACCTTCCAGTTGAGAGTTACAAGTCACAAAGTAACATCATTTGTGGCTACAAGAAACAAAAACACTACCCAGCCACATCTTTTTTTCACATATTCAGACTACCAGAGACAAGGGATAAAACAGTTAATTCCCATCCCCATTATAACAGTTGGAATAGATTTGTAGCCTGAAAACAATAATTATTTGAATAGTAACAGAATAAGTAAAAAAATCTATATGATTAACTTTGTGGATACTGAGTAAGTATTTAATAAATACAATAATGCACAGTTTTGGTTTAAAAGAATTATCAGGAATGCTAAACATAAAGATAAATGTCTTTAATGATCTGATAAATTAATGTAAAAATTGTAACAAATAGGTAAAGTTTGATAAGGACAGAAAAGCATTCAGTACTTTTGAAAATAAAGTTACAGAGCAATATGCATAAGTCCGTGAAGATCCTTCTAAGTAGTGTATATATGTGTCATATTCATAGACAGGCAGGTTATATGAAAACAAGCCCTCGAAACTAATGTTTACCTTTGGAGAGGGTGGTGGGGTTGGAAGAGTTGGAAGTACATGTAATGATACATAAACTTTTATATCACAACTTTTTTTTGTTTCAATGAGCATACATTGAGATATTTTTATGTGATTTAAAATTAGACAGTTCAAACAAACAAACAAACAAGCAAAATTGAACAATGAATACATGTGTGAGGCAGGCTAGACACAGGGATTGGTGGGTTCAGTAAAGTTTGTAACATAAATCCCTGGTTTCATCCTCCAGCACTTCATTAAAGTTCCACAGTTAAGGACTCTAATTAGGAATAAATTCATATCTCCTCACCTAACTTTTAGGGGTTGAAATGTGAGTACACTTTTATTATTATCAGAAAAAAGAATGTAGAAATCCTTTCAATGTTGTAGAGAATAAAAGCATGTCTTCTTGTTATTATTTCACATTCCCCTGCTGCTCACAGGCTTTTTAATGAGACCATTTTTTGTTGTTATTTTATGTCATGTAATGTTTCTATTATCTCACATCTTATTCTGCCTTTGTTCTCTCTTTTTCAGTCCGTTCTGATTCCACAGAATAATCTACAATGAGTGTTTTAACTAAGCATACTTCAAAACTAGAACCCTCCATGTGAGATCTGAGCCCCTCAGTATCAGGTATTCCCTTGAAACATTGACTTCCAAGCTTTAAATTCCTTTCATGATTTCATTAACCACTGCATGCTTTTCATGTTGTAATTGTGTTTCTTTTGTGCTCTTTCTGTTCTTGGAGGTCCCAGATTAGCAAAATGTATGTTGCCTTTGTTGCTAGATTTCTTTCCCCCCTTTTACTCAATTTCCTTTCATTATGTACCCTTTTATTAGCACATCTCAACTTTTTCACCTGTCTGCTGGATAAACTCTGCTAGTCGAAAGCCTGCATGTTTGCACTGATCCCAAGGCTTGTCATCACTGAGTATAACATTCTTCTATTTAACAAGTGCTGAGGGTCTAGGACTCTCCTTTGTATTCCACTAAGCTACCTGGCAATGAATTCCCCTCCCATGTCTCAAATATGCCCATCTTCTTGCTGTCAGTAGTGTACTTACTCTGTTTCTTATTGGATACGTGCTGTAGATTATGTCCCCTGCCAAGTCTAATTGCTATGATGAAATTTTCTCTCCATGTTGACAATGTGTCAGTTGAACTCCCAAATTTGTATCTCCTTTCAGTAAAACAAATCTTTATCTTGTCTCTCTTTTTCTTGGAGTTCTACATCTATAAGCTTTGCCCTCTTTTGTTGCATAGAGGTACATGTCAAAGGAAAAAAATCCAGAGCAGGTAAAAATGTTACTCTTTGCCTAACATACCTTCTTGTACATCTTTATGATGAAATATATCTCATGGAAATGGTATGGTCTTAATCTTGCCGACATTTCATTAGCCATGAGATCTATAAAAGAACTGAAATGGCTTCTCTCCTGCCCTTTGAGTATGTAAAAATATCACCACGGAAATGGTGATGGTCACCTTTATTACTGCTGATGCAACATGAAGCAGAAAGAGCACAGAGACTTTAAAACAATCGTCACACCTACAAGATCTCACAATGCCTACTTCCTTATGCCTCTGCTTATGTGAAGTATATGCATTTGAATTAGAATCCAAAGAGCTCTTTCCTCTTCTGTGATAGGCATGATAAATCTAGAAATGCGCATGTCTTAATCAACAGAAGCTGAGAACATTCCCTGGTGTGGCCAAGACTTTGTAGTTGTGATTAAGTTTATGATCTTGAGATGAGCAGGTGATTGTGTACTATTTAGATTATATCAGTGTACCCACCGAGGTCTTCAGTGAGACAAAGAGGAAACTGAGAGATAATATGAAGACAAGCCTTCACTGACAAGGCAGGAAGTCACCTATCACTTTAGATGACATGGGTATGAACTCCTGACCAAAACTCCCACAAGGAAAGCAGCCTGGAAAACATCTTGTTTTGGGATCATAAAAACCCATTTTATACTCGATCAGTGCTATTACCCACTTGTGTTGCTTTAAAACAGCAAAATGCTTGGTGATTTGTCTCAGCAGCAATAGGAAACTAATACATTGTCCAAAGAGGCAGGTTCAATACATGATTTAATGGTTCAGTGGAAGTGCCCAGCTAACTTCCTAGAGAGTGAAATAGGCTTGAATTACTTCTTGCTTGTACCTTCTCAAATGAGGTTCATTTTTATTTGAACAACCAAAATGTCTGTCCCCTACTTTTCCCCTTAGGCTGAACTTACTTTAATATCTTCAGCTATTCACCACCTCCGTCTACGTTTGCTAAAATGACTTTGTCATATAATACAGAAAAATCCCTAGACGTTCGTTTCTCTGTCTTCAGCAGAGGGGAATCAGTGAACCTTGGGAGACCTTCCTTTTATTGGAGCAATAAATCCTTCCACTGAGATGAAGACTTATTTTTACAACCAATTCTCTTTGCAATGATACTACAAAGGAACACAAGGCCAGTGGAGGCTGAGTTGCTGGAAGGACAACATCTGCATTTTCAAGTGTAAGAGCGTCCCACCAAACACACTGATCACCGGAAGATATGTTTTCATTGCCCGTTATAACAAGAGGATACCCAGGAAATAAAGTGCTGCGTACTGTACTCTTCATGTCACATAATTTTTCCAGCTTAGCTGCTTTATAATTCTCCCATGTGTTTTCAGGCTTGATGTCTATTCTAATATCCTTTCTCATTTATCGTTAAACTAGCTGAGTTTACTTCATAAAACACTAAATTAAAAGTATGACATTAATTACAGAAAACCCTTTGCTGCAACATTTGTGTCTTGAGCCCAGCACTACACTATCTTATGCTACTGGGGTAGGTTCTTTCTCATTTGAAACTATATATTTATTATATAGGCAGCTTTCTTTCTCATCTCATTCCAAACTATTAATCCAGTTAGTCATTCTCTTTAGGAGGGTTAATTGAAATCTAATTGAGTGGCCCCTGTGTATATATTAATATGCTAGGATTATGGTTAATGCACTTTAGCAGCGCTCCAATCTACAGCCCTGCTTTTTTCAAAGCTTATCAATGCTACGTATAAACACACACACACACACACACACACACACACACACACACA